>OAMR01000236.1:137082-157271 GCA_900205405.1 Echinochloa crus-galli | reverse complement strand
TTAGGCCTTGTCGATATGCTAATTGGATCTCTAATCCGAGAGGGTCGGTTCGGCCGAACCCTGGCGTTCGGCCGAACGCCCGATCCACCGCCTTAGCCACCTACGGCCGAGATGCATTCCCTGGAGTCGGTTGGGCAACTGGGGGCGGTTCGGCCGAACCCCCCAGTTCGGCCGAACTGGGCTGGGAGCCCAGGCCCGCCCCCCTGCACCGCCTTCGGCTCTGGGTCCCTCCTGGGCCGGCCTCTACTTCTTGGACTTGTCTTGATTCGGGCCAGGATGACGTGTCGGTGCTCTGGGACATGTTGGCGGTCGTCCACGTGTCGTGCATCGTGTTTGCTTGGTCATCGGTGACGTGGACGGCACCTCGTGGTCTGTACGGCTAAGGGGGGTAACCGGCCGAACGGAGTCGTTCGGCCGATTCGGTCATTTTCGGCCCCAATAGCACGTATTTGTTGTAGTTGTACCTGCACAAGTGTCACGAATAGGGAATTTGCTTGACCATGGCAAAAAGAACCCGCAACTCGATGGGTACATGGAATGTTGCATAAAACCTCATTTATTCCCGAGTATTGGTGGTCAGATTTGGGCTGTAACGACCGCCAACACTTCCTCATACATTGTCCAGTGAACACTGCCTTATATCACAGGTCCAGTGAGTGCATGGAAATAAGAGCCCCCTAGCAACTCAAGTTGCATCCGCCACTGCCTATAGTGTCACTCCCATGTTTATAATGCTATCATCCTCCATCTATCGCTACCATCATCCATTGCAGTTAAAATGCACATGAAGCATACAAACTTTGAGTGAATACCCAATGATATCATGAACTGAAGGTAAAATGCTACAAAACTTTGAGTAAATGGTCGTACTTCTGCATTCGTCGCTGTAGAAGTACGACCACCAGAACCATCCATCAAGGCCGGCTCGCGCTGCATCTGGGCCATAGTATGCAAATACTTTAATCTCTACTTATAAAGGGAAACATTCTTAGCTTCTTTTACTTTGCATCAGCCACTGTGCGTGTTGTTGCTTCTTCTACTTTCATAGATATGGTGATGACACACCTTTGCCTTGGTTACCTAGTTACAATTATGGTAACCGTGCGATGACACTTCCCACTGAGATTGGCCGTAGTATGGTGCACGCTATTCAGTTGTACAACTAGGTATCTTAGAACAAATAAGTTGAAAGAAATTGAGTTCAAACTCATTCAAACTCAAAGTAGGTGACAAAGACGAGTTCCATATTGACTGCAGGCACCAGATTAACCGATGATGTCACTGGACGGTCACCGGACGAGGTCCTAGATATGTAATGCCACAGTGCTTCAACGTACCAGTTGTTCCAGTAAGAACCGTTCTGGTAGCACCAGTCGAGTGATTATGGTGTTTGGAGTTTAGCATCCATCAGCTCCCTAAAGCTTTGCGGCGGCAGCTAATACTGAGAGCGGTGGCTGATAGATCCTCGATCTCCTTATGCAGTGCTTCAAATTGTTGATCCCCTTCTTTCTGCAACGTCTTCTCTGTCTGGAGCTGACGGCTGATTTCCTCCTCACGCTTCAGATAGTTGTTCACTTGATATAGAACGTGCAGCATGAACAAAAGGGCTCACCTCTTATATCTACATGGATCTCCTCGTTCTTGATGGCCAGTGCCTCCCTTTCCTTTTGGATAGAGTCAATCTTCTTATAGCACTCGTCCAGTTCCTTCTTGGTGCGAGCGCGCTCCACGTCCCAGGCTGCTCACTGCTGCGTGAGCTCGGACTCAGCTTCTTCGGCCCTGGAGGCCATGGCGGTTGATCGGCGTATAATCTCGGTCTTCTGGATCGAGCACAGGATGGCACTCTATTTTTAACAAGAGAACAATCAAGATGGGATATTTCTTCCTCTCAAAGGATAAATGTACAAAGAGAAACTTGCCTCATGTGACTTCACAACTTGTTCGTGCATCTCCTTCAATTTCTCAAATTCTTCATGATACTTTGCAACTTGTTCGTGCAGCTCCTTCCATTTCACCAATTCTTCGTGATCAGTTTCAGAGCTGAATAGGAACGTCCAATCATCGTCCCATTCAGCTCCAGGAGGTGCGCACCCAATTCGAAAGTGCCGCGGCGAAGACGGTGGCGCAACAAGCTTGGGGAGGGGGATTTCCTCGATCTCCAACCCGACGAGGTTCGAGTCCTCCGCACGGGCTGCGGCGTGACGTCTGCTTTCGGACGATTGAGTCCACGCGGCAGCCGGAGTCGTGCTCGATGCAGAAGGATGAGAAGGAGCTGCCTCCTCGCGGGCAGGGTTGACCGTCTCAGGGCCTGGAGATCTTGGAAAAGACATTGAGGGGGCACCTCCAATCTCCATGCCAGAGGTCGATGCCCTTGTAGGAGATACATCCGGTTCCATTGAGGGACTTGCCAGCACCACATGGGTACCCGCGACACCTTCCTCAACCTATGGTGTAATGGCAGACACAATGTTAGGCTTGGTGGTAGGAATCTCCATGTTCAGCAGGTTGGTGGAGGGCATTGTCATGCACGTGGAACGGTTGTTCATCCTAAGTTTAGATGACTCTGGCTGCTCGGATGCGGAGGGTTTGATGCCAGAGCCACCTTGGTTGTTATCCCCAGGATGAGCGGCGCTGAAATTTACTTCCCGTTCTTCAGCAGGGGGAGGAGACGGGTCCGTCACATTATTCTTCATCATCTTCAGTGCCGCCTCACGCGCGCCAGGCGGGACCAAGTCCGATATCTTGGTACGCTCCTGTTGACATTTCTTACGTTCCACTATCAGGATTGCCAATCCCAGTAATGGTGCAAGGAGTGTTCATTGGTATTCTTATGACACAGATATATATCCGCAAACGCATAGATACCGATGTAGCATTTCACCCGGGAGTATTCCAAGGTATCGTATTTATTTCCTCAGGGAAGCATTGGATAAAGAGTATTGACTATTAACAAGGATGTAACTACTAATTAAAGTACCAGCTAACAAGACGGGGGTAAAGGATATAATAGGAGTGATATGTAGTTGACACACACAAGGAGAAATCCAGGATAAATGATATAGATAGAAGAGTGGTCTAGCTAGTGGGAGGACAACGAGACAGGAAAGGATTCCTATATATTTCCAATGGTCTTGAGATATCTCTAGCAAAGGTTACGGCTAGCAAGAAGAATGACATCTATGGTTCTCTTCCTATTTCTATTATCTCAGCATCGGGAAGCGGAGCACCCATCACTTAGCAAGGGATGAGAAGGGGTGTTGATGAACAACCGCAGGAGGCTCCTACTGGTCGAGCCAGCGTGATGAACTACGTAAGCCTTATAGGGCTGTCACCACCTAACGGCTACCACCTCCATGCCAACTCAGATGTAAACCACGGTTACTGTTGGCGGTCGTTACAGACCAATTTCCGACCTCCAACCGAGTATAAAACAAACACAATGGGGACACACACCATAGCTATAGGGCTTATCACTGACTATTTCCACAAGTTTTGGTGATTGTCCTCTATGCAGGTACAAAATGGAGAAACACGTGCTATAAGGGTCAGAAATGACCATTTCGGCCGAACGACTCCGTTCGGCAGCCTCCTGCGCTGACTTGATTTGATGGTCTTCGTGTTGTAGTGGCCCAGGAGTAACGTGTCAGCTATATCTTGTTTAGACTATAGTCAGTTATAGTTCTAGTGCTTGTAGTCTTGTTTAAGTCTTTGTCTTGGCTGGTTCTTCGATCTTGCTTGATACTGGAGGTGAATTGTCACCAAGAGTATTGACAAGGTTGCTTGCTCTTGCTAGCAGAGTAAGTAGTCGTTGCCTAGTGTAGGAGTGGTTCCTAGGCTAGTCAGTGGCCTTAGTTTATTCCCGTCGCAACGGAGGTGGTAGCCGTAAGGTGGTGACAGCCCTTCCGGTCTTTGTAGCCCATCACGTTAGTTCCGGTCCGTAGGATTCCCCAGTTGGGAAATAGTGGCACCCCTTCTCATCCCTTTCTGTGTGTCCACCGGTTCCCTTGTCCCGAAGCAAGTATCTATCTGTATCCTCTGATCTGCTCGATCAATCAGTAGAATACCTCTACCAGACTCGTACCCTCTCTACCCTCCTATCACTCCTCTTCTCTTTGTTGTTGTCATCCACCTCATCCATACCATTCACTCCATTCCATCTACCTAGGACAACTTAGTTTAGAATCAGTCCACTTCTCGTTCTCCGTGGAAATCGATACCTTGGAATACTCCCGGGTGAAAGCTACATCGGTATCCGTCCGCTTGCGGATTTATCTGTAGGCCGTAAGGAGTGCCAACAAGCTTTCTGGCGCCGTTGCCGGGGAACGGTAGCTGTTCTGATTCCGAACCCAAGTTGTCCGTGTATTCCACCATCCATATGGATCCCACTCTTACCTTACGCCAACACTCGGCTCCAAAGGGCGCTTGTTTGGAGCCACCACCATCATCACATCCCATATCCACACCCGGCTATGAGCTACGTCCCGGCTTCATAGCCATGGTTCGTGAGCAATCGTTCTCAGGAACGAAGGCCGAGAGTCCATACGCGCATTTGCGCGAGTTTGAGCAACTCTGCTCATGCCTGACCATTGCGGGCATGACACAAGAGACACTCAAATGGAAGCTATTCCCGTTTTCACTAGCGGGAGGAGCAAAGAAATGGTACTCTCTGGCTGTCAGTACTATGGACGGGAGCTGGGAAGTTCTCAAGGAAAAATTCTGCCTAAACTTCTTCCCAGTCTCCAAGGTAGCCAGTCTCCGAGCGGAAATCATTAACTTTAAGCAATTAAAGGGAGAATCGTTAGGAGCTGCCTGGGCTCATTTCAAGCAAATACTGGCCTCAGGACCGGACCTAAGCCTACCAGAACCTGTTGTTTTACAACACTTCAGCCTTGGCCTCTGTCCCGTAGCCACCACTTTCTTGGACTCTGCTTTTGGAGAGTCATTTTTTCATTTGACTCCTAGCGAAGCGAGGATAGTCCTGGATCGTATCCTAGACAACACTCCCTACACTGGAATCTTTGATGAACTCCCCGATGAAGAAGAGAAGCAGCCTGAACCTGAACCTAAAGAGCCAATACCAGTCCAATCCAAATCCATTAGCTCTTCCAGTCCATCAGAACCTGAAGCTTATTTCGAACCACAACCATATTCTAGCTCAGACCACTATGATTCACTCTACACCACTCTTTATGATTTTGACGATGATCTATTCGAAGACATTGGGAGTGCAACAAGTTTCCCACGGGAACGATGTGTAGAGCAAAAGGATCGGGCCCCCGACAAAGAAGAATTGGAATACCAGCGGGAGTACCTGGGACGTCTCTCTGCTATCATGAGTCGGGAGTGGCTAGATGAGGCCGAAGCCTCGACCGAGGTGGTCAAGATGCCCATCAAAACCAAAAGGATATTATGTGAGATCATGGGCCTTGACCGAGAAATTGGGTACGACCCGAGCCTCGGAATCAACATAATCTCTAGCTCTTTGGTGCGAACCGAATTCCCTGATAACTCATGGTCGTTTTCTCAAAAACGACTTAAGTTTACTTCAGGAAGAATCCTGGACTGTTTGGGGATCTTACGGGTCACACCCGTTAAGGTCAACGATCCTGAACTCTTCATGGATTTTCACATCTTCGACCTACCTAGCACTACCACACATCCCATCTTCATAGGCAGGCCAATCTTGAAGATTCTGGAAAAAGCACCAATAAACCAGCTAGTAGAGCTTAGGATCGGTAAAGAACTTATCCCTGTCTCCTATGCCCAATCTTTGAATACTCCAATAGAGGCAGACCCCGATCCTGACCCGTTAGAGGAAGTCAGGTCAGCTTCTTTGCTAGACCTCGAACAACCTATTCCAGAAGAGGATATTCCATTCTTTACAGAGGAGGAGGAAACTCATCCTCCGATTGAGCTTGATACAAACGAAACTCCAAAACCATCTCCAATCGAGCTCAAACCTCTTCCGCCTGGACTTAGGTATGCTTTCCTCTTTGGGGATAAGCAAACTCCAGTGATCATTAGTGATAAACTCTCCGAGGTAGAAACCCAGCAACTCATCACTATCCTGGAGAAAAATCGATCGGTCTTAGGATATTCTCTCCAAGACCTGAAAGGGATTAGCCCAAATCTTTGCACTCATCGCATCCCGATCGATTCTGAAGCAACACCGTCTCAGGAACCTCAACGACGGTTAAACAATGCCATGAGATTAGAGGCGAAAATATGAAGAGGAGAAAAGAAGACACGAAGAAGAAATGTATAGGGAAGAGCAAGAAGAGTACGTTCGGGAACAAGAGCGCGCACATTGGGGGTGTGCATTTTTCAGACACTGCTGGAATGAGGGTTTAAAGCTTCCCACATGGAGCAATTGTCCTGAATGCAATGATAGACGTGATGAATACAGGCAGGATACTGTCAATCGCCGATCTGTCCATGAAAGAATTGGCAGGATACATCCCAGTGATAATCGGCGTTTTGAGACATATGAGAATGATAATCAAACGAGGAAGAGGTATGCTGACCACAGATGGATTGATCATGAAGAGGAATATGATCATGGTTATGTATGGCAAAAAGGACAGTGGTGCCCACCTGGTTTGAGGAAGAGTCAAAAGAGAAGAGTGCAACGCCTAAGAAATCAAGAACTAAAGCAAGCAGGAACTAGGATAAAATCAATATGGCGCCCAAAAGACAAACCTGATGAACATGGTCCCGCGGCTCCCACATGCATGGTATGTTTCTTGCCGAATGAATTTATAGCTCCTGCTAATCAAATTGTACAGGAGGAAATCGTTGCATGATGTCCATCTTCTCCGATATGATTGAAGAGATTATGGAAGTGTTCATGGACGATTTCTCAGTTTACGGAAAGACCTTTACCGAATGTCTGAGAAATCTGGACAAGGTCCTCCAGAGGTGTGAAGAGAAACACCTTGTTTTGAACTGGGAAAAGTGCCATTTTATGGTGCGAGAGGGGATTGTCCTAGGACATAGGGTGTCAGAACGTGGGATCGAGGTAGACAAAGCGAAGATAGAAGTGATCGAGCAACTTCCACCTCCCACAAACGTTAAGGGGATCTGTAGCTTCCTTGGCCATGCCGGATTCTATAGGCGTTTCATCAAAAACTTCTCCCAGATATCTCGGCCCTTGACCAATCTCTTAGCCAAAGATGCCCCCTTCGTTTTCGATGAGGAGTGCTATGCCGCATTTCACACCCTCAAAAAGGCACTCATCTCCGCTCCCATCATCCAGCCTCCCGACTGGAGCATCCCATTCGAAATCATGTGCGATGCGAGCGACTATGTTGTAGGAGCTGTGTTGGGCCAAACTAAGGACAAGAAGCATTATGCTATCTCGTATGCTAGCAAAATGCTCACTGGCCCCCAGCTCAACTACGCAACCACAGAGAAGGAGCTCTTAGCAGTCGTATTTGCTATAAACAAATTTCGGTCCTACCTAGTCGGGGCCAAGGTTATAGTCTATTCAGATCACGCTGCTCTGAAGTACCTTCTGACCAAAAAGGATGCAAAACTGAGACTCATCCGCTGGATTCTTCTACTCCAAGAATTTGACATTGAGATAAAAGATACGAAAGGAGTAGAGAACTCAGTGGCTGGCCACTTGTCCCGGATGCAAGTCCCGTCCGATCTCCCGATTGATGACTACTTACGGGATGACACCCTCCTTAAGGTCACCACTGGTGATCCATGGTATGCCAACATAGTAAACTACATGGTAACGGGTTATGTCCTCCCTAGAGAGAATAGGAAATGGCTAGCCAATGAGAGCCGACTTCACCTTTGGGACGACCCGTACCTCTTTAGGATTTGTAGCGACGGACTCCTCAGAAGGTGCGTACCTGCACATGAGACTTATAAAATCCTGGAGAGATGCCATGCAGCCCCATACGGAGGACACTACGGTGCATTCCGGACCAATGCTAAAGTCTGGCAGTGTGGTTTTTACTGGCCCCGCATGTATGAGGATGCGAGAGCATTTGTCATGCGGTGCCCCCGCTGCCAGAAACACGGGAACATCAATACAAGAGACGCAATGCCACTCACTAGCAATCTTCAAGTAGAAATCTTCGATGTCTCGGGGGTAGACTTCATGGGTCCCTTCCCAAACTCCGAGGGTTGTCAATTCATCCTAGTAGCAGTGGACTACGTCTCTAAGTGGGTAGAAGCCTTGCCTTGCTTAGCTGCTGACTCTAAGAACGCGAGACGAATGTTTCATGAGGTTATATTCCCCCGTTTTGGCGTTCCTAGAATAGTCATTAGTGATGGCGGATCCCACTTCATAGATTCAGCCTTCCGTAAGTATCTCTCAAGTTTGGGGGTGCAGCATAACGTAGCCACACCCTATCACCCCCAAACTAGCGGTCAAGCAGAAACTTCCAATAAGCAAATCAAAAACATTCTGCAAAAGACCGTAAATGAGATGGGCAAGCAATGGAAGGATAAACTTCCAGATGCACTCTGGGCTTACCGCACGGCCTATAAGACGCCTCAGCCTTCTGTAAGTATCTCTCAAGTTTGGGGGTGTAGCATAACGTAGCCACACCCTATCACCCCCAAACTAGCGGTCAAGCAGAAACTTCCAATAAGCAAATCAAAAATATTCTGCAAAAGACCGTAAATGAGATGGGCAAGCAATGGAAGGATAAACTTCCAGATGCACTCTGGGCTTACCGCACGGCCTATAAGATGCCCATAGGCATGACCCCATATCAGGTAGTATATGGCAAGACCTGCCACTTACCAGTAGAGATGGAGTTCAAAGCTCACTGGGCCATTAGGAAGTGGGGTATGAACCTTCCAGCTGTCGGCCTCAAGCTGAAGATCCAATTGGCCGAATTAGATGAAATGAGGGAACGAGCTTACCACAGCTCCCGGCTATATAAGGAACGGACCAAGAGATGGCATGATAAGAGAATCAAGGTCAAGACGTTCAAGCCGGGAGATAAGGTCCTTGTTTTCAACTCCCGTGTCAAACTTTTCGGTCACGGGAAATTGAGGAGCAAGTGGGACGGCCCATTCACAGTAATCAATGCTGCATCTCATGCGGCCGTCACGTTGCAAAGCAAGGACGGAAACACCTTCAAGGTTAACGGACAGCGGTTGAAGATTTTCCTAGAACCAGAACCTCCGACACTCGACGAATTAGACGTCGTCGAGTTCATAGAACTCTGAACCCCGTCCATGGAACCCCGGCCCGAATCCATCATTTTCAAATCCTTCTGGGCCAAAACCTCCTGAACCTTGAAAACCTCCTCGCCCCGAATCTCCCATGACCAAAACCTCGAACCACGACACGGGCCACACACCTGGGGGCTCACGGGCGACGCACCTGGGGGCCCAGGGACCTGTTCGGGCGAACAGGCCCAGTTCGGCCGAACCAGCTGGTTCGGGCGAATTGGCCTCCCAGGCCCCAGGGATGGATATGCTCGCCCAGATACATCTACAGTTAAAGATATCCCGAGAGTCGCGAGGGGATCGTCGGGAAACTCCGTTTTTCCGATCTGAAATCCCCGATAAAAACAGAGACTCTCTGTCGACGTTTCCCATCTCATCTAAGCCAACTCCATCCCATAGAACACTGCCACCATGGCCTCCTTTTCCTCCAAGGGCACATCATCGGCTCAAGGCTCGAGCAGCAGTAGCCGGAACGGCAACTCCTCCCGGCAGGAGCATGCTTTCCGCATCTCCGACGTCGACGCAGCGGGAGACGTGCACCGGGGGAGGACACCGGGACGTAGCCCGGTGAGGCGCGGCAACTCCCCTCACCACTCAGCACTCAACGAGCTCCTCGCCCCACTAAAAGGGATCAAGGAACCGCCTCGTTCGCCATCACCAAGGCCGAATGAAGGGCAGCTACGCCCAAGGTCAATATCCTCCTCGAGGGTATCGGATTTGGTGTTGTTGCTGCCCAAGGAGAAGGCCGGAGAGGAGCCGGACTACACGCCGGAAAGCCCGCCGCGTTTCGTCATCAAGGGAGAACGCATCCCGGGAGGAGGGTACGGAAAAGTCCTCGTCCCGCCGCTCAACCGGAATGAGCTGGGGCTGGCAAACTCATCCCAGTCCTCTCCGCCATGGCGCCACCCTAGAGTCCGGCGCCACAGGCAGCCCCCATCCATCAAAGGGATGCCCGGGGACATGGAGTTCTCCGATGAGGAGGACAATGAAGAGGAGGAAGAGAAGCCGCCTACCGTGGAGAGCCTGAAGGAGGAACTGGCACTGGCAAAGCAGAAGAACAACCACCTGGACGAGAAGGTGGCGGAGGGCGAGCTCGCACGTATGGAATGGGAGGACAAGATGGAACTCCTCCGCAAGGCCCTGTGCGCAAAGCTCAAGAGGCTCTTCAAGGCCACGGGACACGAAGATCTCTATGGACCGCCTTCAGAATAGTGTCCCGTGGTCGTCTCGTTTTTAGATAGAGCACCGTTAGTTTAGTTTGGTTTGCTAGTTGCTTGATTCATTTATTTGCTTAGATCAACGTTTAGGGTGCTCTTAAATTTCCCTTCCAAATATTTGTTTCCAATCTTAGTTCGTTGAATAAATAAAGTTTGAATTGTTTGCAAGAAAGAAGGTAAAATTGTCGCTCCGGTCGGTGCATTTGAGCCGACCGGAGAATGCCCTGTCTAACAGAGAGTTGCACGAGTACAAGAATGACACAGGAACGCATGGCACGACGGACCGAGCCCCGGGGTCCAGTTCGGGCGAACTGACCGGTTCGGCCGAACCAGCCCGACTGCCCCCTCTCGCGCACCTGCACGTGGGTTTGCACCTTCTTCCCCCCGTGTCTACTTTCCTGTGTTGTCTCGTTTCGACAAATTGAAAATGCATGCCTCACATAAACGAAACAAACTCGGTCTCTCTTTTATGACACACAACTCAAGGGTACTCGGATTGGTAAGAGAAGGATTAGCTAGCTGGGAGGACAACGAGATGAGAGAAGGATTCCTAGGTACTTTATCTATCTGGGTCACTCGGGTCAAGAGATATAGGGGTTGGAAAACCAGCACTTAAAGGTCAATGTTAACTCTAGGGTCTTAACGTCGGGAAGCAGAACCTACAACACCAAGACAGGCATGAGAAGGGGTGTTGCCAATCACCGTAAGAGGCTCCTACAGGTCGAGACGGGCGTGGTGGGCTACGTAAGCCATATAGGGTTGTCAGTGAAAGGAGAGAGCTCCAGAGAGCTGAGTGTCAGGGATGAAGGGAGACGAGCCGTTTAATTGCGAAAACCAGAAAACCCCGAATGCAGGATGAGCAAGAGGACCTTGTTGTAAGAGTCGTTCCATTCATCAACCGCCCAAGATCCGGGAAGTAGCACTACAAATTCACAGGTATGAGAAAGGTTTGAAATACTCAATATGCAAGTATTCATGATTATAAATGAACCCTTACTTTAGTCTTGCTCATGTTTTAATTTCTTTACTCGGGACGAGCAAAGATCTAAGTTTGGGGAGCTTGTTGGCGGTCGTTATAGACCGATTTCCGACCTCCAACCGAGTATAAAACAAACACAATGGGGACACACACCATAGCTATAGGGCTTATCACTGACTATTTCCACAAGTTTTGGTGATTGTCCTCTGTGCAGGTACAAAATGGAGAAACACGTGCTATAAGGGTCGGAAATGACCGTTTCGGCCGAACGACTCCGTTCGGCCGGTTGCCCCCCTAGCTGGGCAAGACTTGTGGACCACGACCACGCCACTCTGGGCCGGCTCAACCCATATCCAACCCGACGGAGCCCACGAGTCCACCGGAGGCCCTCCAGGCCAGCCCAAGACGCGAACTGACCTGCCAACCGACCTCAGGAGCTGGACTAGCACGTGTGCAAAGCAGAGGTGGTGCAGGACTGGGCCGGGCCCACTTCAGCCAAAGTGGCCTATTCGGCTGAAGGCAGGAACCGCCTCCAGGGTGCAATCCTGGCATTTGGCTGCTGAGTCGGTGGATCCACCGGTTCAGGTGAACTGGGCAGTTCGGCCGAACCGGCGGTTTCGCACTCCATTTCCATCTACCTAGGACAACTTAGTTTAGGATTAGTACACTTCTTGTTCCCCGTGGAAATCGATACCTTGGAATACTCCCGGGTGAAAGCTACATCGGTATCCGTCCGCTTGCGGATTTATCTGTAGGCCGTAAGGAGTGCCAACAGTTACTATCTAGATTAGGCACCACACCTACGCTAGACAATAACTACTTACTCTCCTAAAAAGAGCAATCAACCCCATCAATACCCCAGTGACAGTTCACCGTAAGTATTGAGAAAGATCAAAGTACCAGCTAAGATAAAGAACTAGGCTAGAACTTCTAGAGCCAGACTACAACAGCTATAATCTAGGCTAGACATTCCACAATTATCCACGAAATAAATGCAAAATAAATAACTCAAGGAAATGCGGAAGATAATATATTGAATACTCAGAGTCTTGCATAAAGAAAATGAAAAGATACAAGAGCTTTACCAGAACTCCAAAAGACAACTTCGGAACCCCGAGTGAAGCTCGACCCTGACTCTAACTCCCAACTAGACTAGCCTAACTCTACATCTTGAAAGAGAGTAATGGAGACTTGCTCCCAAGTGGTGTGTCTTCAAATGAGAATGGACACCTCTATTTATAGGTGGATCAAGGCGGTGGAGTGCAGCACCGGCCAAGGCAACCTTGAGGCGGTTGCCCGGCCAGTTCAGGCGAACTGGATAGGTTCGGCCGAACTGGTCAGTTCGGCCGAACCATCCAGATGCACCGCCTTGGTGCTCCATGGCCTGGATTGGCTCTAGATGGCGGTTTTGAGGCGGTTCCCCCAGTTCGGATGAACTGGGACCTTCGGGCGAATTGGGCCCAATGCCCGGTTGCCCTCTGATGCATCGATTATGTGTTGTGGATGTCCAAGATTGCTTCCCATGGGCTAGGTTAGGTCGATTTGTGCTTCTTTGCCCTGGATTGATGACGTCAGTGATCCGTGTGACCTCTAAGTGTGTTTCCCCATGTGGTGTTGTGTCGTATATGAATGGGCTAAGGGGGGTGGTTTAGCCGAACAAGGTGGTTCGGCCAAATTGGTCACTTTTACCCCCCTTAGTCCATGTTTGCTCAATTGTGTACCTGCACATCACATATTCACCAAAACTCATGGAACATTATTAGAATATAAACCTAAGTGTATAAAATGACTCATATGACCTCAGTTATTCCTAGGAATTGGCGGTCGAAAACATGTCGTAACGACCGCCAACAACTTCATCAGTTGTTCGACAGTTAGGGAGTCGGGCAATGGAGGGTTGCTCGAGTACAATAGATATGGATTTTGCATAAATTTTTGGATACAAGACTCTGTCAAGTTCGAATATGAAACAAGACAGTGCCCAGTAGTTGTCACTTACACCGGGGCAAGGATGCTGCATGTGCCAACCGAAGAATGGCGTTGGCAACTCTTGAACATTATGGAAAATCCTCCGAAGGCGGGCCAAGCACTCGGCCTTCCAGAGTTCATCCTTGCACATTCTTGTTGGGTCTTCAGTACCCAAGTACTCGTAGGCAGGGTGCACCCTGTTCTGATAGGGTTGCACGCGACGGCGGATGAAGCTCAGCAAGAGGCTGTTGATCCCCTTCATTGGCATGCATTGCTGCTATGAATGCTTTAGCTGGTGACCTGCCATGCAATAAGTAACTGAGTTATTAATTGGACACTTGGATATATTTATATAGAGCTCGAGTGACTACTTTACTTACTCTTCAAGAGATATTCATTTGGGCTTGAAATTAAACTTCTTCAACTTTAAGACACCCATCTTGGAGCTGGTAGTACATCCTATCGTCCTACTCGCCATGGCACTAGTCGTGGACGAGCTCTGAGGTGCAGTAATAAACTTGGACAGTTTGATGTGTTGACCTTCTTCTGCCCCAGGGACATAACCACTCGAGGGAGTTTCTGAGCGTGACCGCAAAGTCCTTTTCCTCTTTGCCCCCACAGGGATTGCTGGGGGCTGTCTAGAACATTTTGGTTTAAAGGTCCCCCACATAATTTTTGGTGGTGGATTACTGCTGTCAGGATTTTTTACTCCGATGGTTTGATAATCTTCAATAACTACTGGGCCGGGTACAAGGGACTTACCCTTTGGATCCTCTTGATCTGATGGTTGCGTAGTTGTATCATCTTCAGACTCAGCTACGACTTCTTCTTCATCATTGGTGATTGCGTTGTTTTCTTCTTCAGCAGGTTGGGTCTTTTCTGAAGAGCTTTTGCCGAAGTCTTCCCACTCCTCTTGGGTAAGGCCGCCAACTGGTCCATCATTTTCTTCATTGGATGACTACATTAAGGCAGCCACTCGAATAAGAAGTGTTACGATAAGATAATTTATTCATATCCGAAATGATATTCTTTAACTTTCAATGGTACAAAGCATTGGATTACTTACAAGGCTTGGAGACTGGCCTTTCAAGTACTCCTTCACGATGACAGGTTTCTTGTTAATACCACTAAACATACGAGACAATCACATAAGCATTGTCTCATCTGCTAACTCTTTTGGGCCATCTGCGAGGGATCTGAGCTTCCTTCGTAGTCGAATTCAAGGTTTATTTGCTCCTGGAGAGGTTGCACTCTTTGTTTTAGAAAACTAAATGCAATTCCTACTCCAGTGAGACCTTTCTTCTTCAGTACATGCACTCTCTTTAGGAAAGCGGGTACATCCCTGGCCTCTTCAACACTTGGCTTGGTGTTCCAGTTAGACAAATCTTTTGGGTACCACCCATGTTTCACTGGACAGCTCTTGCCATAATTTCCTGTTGCATTAAAAATACACAGGAGCAAATTAGTGTATACATGAGTAAGATACAATGACAAAAGTAGTCGTTCAGGACAACTTACCGATGATAAAGCATTCAGATTTCCAATCTCCACACCAATCCTTGATCGGCATATCAAACCATTGATCCTTCATTTTCTGGCGGAATTGAATTCCTGCTCCACCAACTACTTCCATCCTTTGAAAGTTGGTTGGGGTTTGATATGATAAAGAGTACGGAACAGAGCCAGATTCGGCTTGATTCCAAGGAATGCTTCGCAAGCATGGACAAAAATAGAAATGCTCAAAATTCCGTTGGGATTAAGATAGTGGAGTTGCAGCTTGTAGAAATCAAGAAGTTCTCAGAAGAAAGACGAAATTGGTAATCCAACTCCATACTCACAAAAAGAGACAAAAAGAGGAATCTCATCGGTATTTTCGGTGGGAAATTGACACTTTAAGAAGGGTTTCCATTCAATGTGAAAGGAGTAAACCTTGAGCCACTAGGCTTTGCAGATCATCAGTGGATGCAGTACAGTACTTCCAGGCATTCGCAGGTGAAGGATGGGTCTTGGAATTGGGTTTCGTATTTAGATCTATCGACGACGCCCTTTTCCTTGTATTCTTCTTCTCCGCAGGCTTGGCGGATGGAGCATCGTCGGTTTTCTTCACGACTGCCTTCTTCTGACCCATGGTTGCTGAGCATGTAATGACTTTGCTTTTCTCTCGCATTCACAAATAGGAGTAAAGCTAGAACTTTGAGGATGGGCTCGGAGGCTACACAAGCACAATTGGAAGCTGAAGGCGTCGAGCTCTAGGAGGAGCGAAAGGCAGAGCACTTATCAGATGTGAAATGGGCAAAGCTTACTGCTTCAGATTTATAACCAGTGGTTAGGGTTATTGTGCTAAACAGTATCTTCGATGCATCACATTCCATCATTAGGGCCAGTTTTTTAGGGATAACCTTCCTAACTAACCACCAATGATAGGCTTCTCGGATGATTCCAAACTACCAGGATTTTTTAAGATTTCCTTGATCTTTAAACCAAAGATATTTGTTTCAAAGCTCGGGGGCTGCTAGCGGATAATTCGGGATTTGATTTTGATTTTTCGAGATTTTAGGCATAAGTTACGCGAAGATCTTCGACTGGTTTTAACAAAACTACTGAAGCTCAGAGGATATACCCATTGGGTGCACCTACTCGGTGCACGCCATTGAAACTACTCGAAGTAAGAACAGAAGACTACTTTTGAACCTTCGACTGCTTAAAAAGTAGTCGTAGGCTCGGGGGCTACACCCATTGGGTGCATCATAAGTTGCACTCTAATGTAAACTACTCTGCAAAGAAGATAAGAGAGTCTTGGGCTTAGCAACAACTACTCGAATCATCAAAAGATGAAGCTTTGGAGATGTTAAAACAGATTCAAGATTTGAAGCAAAGGTGCAAGATGCTCGGGGGCTTGTGGGACTAGGATCCCTAGGGCCATTCATTTACAGGATTAAAGACTCGGCTATGGGAAGTTTGACCTGGCTACTCCAAACTAGTCGGCTATGGTGCAAGATGGTGTAATTAACTAGGAAAACTAGTCGTGTACTATTAGGAGACTGCCCAAAGTACCCTGTTGCAGTACTCCCTGTTGTATACGACTAGTATCATGGAATCGACTTGTAACTCTGCTCCTCGGATATATAAGGTGGAGCAGGGACCCATCCAAATCAACTCAACCTCACATGCAATACAATCAAACACACAGGACGTAGGGTATTACGCAATTTGCGGCCCGAACCTGTCTAAATCTCTGTGTTGTTGTTGGCACTCCTTACGGTCTACAGATAAATCCGCAAGCAGACGGATACCGATGTAGCTTTCACCCGGGAGTATTCCAAGGCATCGATTTCCACGGGGAACGAGAAGTGAACTAATTCTAAACTAAGTTGTCCAAGGGGTATGGAATGGGATGGATGAAGTGGATGATAACAACAAAGAGGGAAGAGAAGCGATGAGAGGGTAGAGAGGGTACGAGTCTGATAGAGGCACTCTACTGATTAACTGAGCGGATCAGAGGGAACAAATAGATACTTGCTTTGGGACAATAGAACCTATGACACGCAGAAAGGGATGAGAAGGGGTGTCACCAATCCTACACTCTGGGATCCTGTAGGCTGAGACGAACGTGATGGACTACGTAGGCCGTATAGGGCTGTCACCACCTAACGGCTACCACCTCCATAGACTCGGGGACAAACTAAGTTAACCTCAAGTATAGGCACCACGCCCACACTAGTTGGTTAATACTTATCTCCTATAGAAAGACAAGCACCCAAGCCAAGCAACCAGTATACAATTATACCAATCAACTAAGCATTGAACGAAGAACCAGCAAGTAAATAAAAGTAGAACTGTCTGCTCAATTAATCAGGAAGAGATATAAGAGTTACCAGACACGACCCGGATGTCACTCGAAGCAGAGCCGCATCCATAGAGGTACAGCTGGAAGAGAGGCCGACACTCCGGCTCCTCTCCGGATGCTCACCTCTCCTCTCTCCCTATCTTCTAAGTATGAAAGTGGAAGAGCTTCGCTAAGGAACTCCTCTCTTGTGTTGTGTCTGAAACCGGGCATGGGACACCTCTATTTATAGTGGAGAAGGACGGTGGGAGGCAGAGTGGCAGCCAAGGCACCTCAGGTCGGTGCCTGCCTGATTCGGGCGAATTTCCTAGTTCAGGCGAACCAGGGAGTTCGGCCGAACTGTCACGTGCACCGACCTTGAGTCCTACGACCTAAGTCCTTGCTCAGGGTCGGTTTTGAGGCGGTTCTTGGATTCGGCCGAATCCAATGATTCGGGCGAATTGGGCCTGGTCTACTGCTGCACCACCCTTTCCTCCATCACGTGTTGGTCCAGCTCTTCAGGTGGTTTGGAGGTCGGCACTTTGGTTTGGACTGAGTTGGAGGCCTTCCGGTGGACTGGTGGGCTTCGGTCGGGTTGGACTCGGGCCTCTCCCATCTTCTAGTCCACTGGGTTCGTGTTGGAGGCAGCCGTGGCGGTCCATCCAAGCCCGGGTTCAAGGATGGAGTTCGGTCGAATCTTGGGATTTGGCCGAACTCGTCATTCCATGTGCTTTTTGCCTCAACTTTAGTCATAAACATCCTGGAATTGAATAAACACCAAAACTTGTGGAAATGATCAGAAATAATCCCTATATCTATGGTGTGTGATTCCATTGTGTTTGTTTTATACTCGGTTGGAGGTCAGAAATCGGTCCGTAACGACCACCAACAAGCTCCCCCAAACTTAGATCTTTGCTCGTCCCGAGTAAAGAAATTGAAATATGAGCAAGACTAAGGTAAGTGTTCTTTCAGGACATGAATAATTGCATATTGAATATTCCAAACTTTTCTCCATACCTGTGAGTTTGTAGTGGCTATTCCCTGGGTCTTGGGCGGTTGATAGTCAGAACGACTCTTACAACAAGATCCTCTTGCTCATCCTGCATTCAGGTTTTTTCTGATTTTCACAAATAAATAACCCTTGTCCCTTCATCCCTGATACTCTCAGCTCTCTGGAGTCACTCCTTTTCACTCACTCTCTTTTGTGTTTTTCTTTGTCTCTTAGGTGGTGGCCTTGTCATGTCATGTACTTCTGTCGAGTCGAAGATTGGTTCCCGGAGTTTCTCATCGTCGCCCTTGGTCAGATTGCAAGTTAAAGATGAAGAGTTTATGTCGGTCCTCAGCTTTGTGACCACTCTTTTTTCTTCCCTTTTTGGGGATTTTTCTTTTCTTTTTTTTCATTTGGACTTTCATGAGTCCTTTGCTTCTTTTTTTTTCAGGGTATCACCGAAGCATGAGGACTTCTATTACACTCTGATGATATATATACTTGCAATAGACCTGGGGCAATATGATCATCACTGGGGACTCAAAATTCGACAATACATTGTACTAGCCATGACAATATCTCAGGAATAAATTTCTCAAGCATATGTGTAGTTGGAAGTAGTGGATAGGATGAAAGGATAGGGTATAGTTTTATGTTTTCAAAATTTAAATTCTCCCGAATGGTGGAATGAACAAGTGGTTTGTTTTATCGAGACATATCACAATCATCAACAACCTAGATCAGGGGGTCCTATCATGAAATATTTCACAGAAAAAAGATACTAGGTTTGAAATAAGCAATATGCAAGTTCATGGTATAAAAGAAAAACCGAGAACGTTTCGTTTATGTGAGGCATGCATTGATCAAAATTTCAAAACGTGGCAACACAGAAAAAGTGGTCAGGGGGAAGAGTGAAAACCAGCGTGTAGGTGCGCGAGCGGGACGAGCCGGGTTGGTTCGGCCGAACTGGTGGGTTCGGCCGAACTGCCCAACTTGCCCGAACCAACTGGTTTGGCCGAAGTGGCTCGATGCGTGCTCCGTCGTGTTGGGTCACTCCTGTGTCGTCCTGTACTCATGTACCTTTTTCGTTATACAGGGCACTCTCCGGTTGGCTCAAATGCACCAACCGGAGCAATAATTTTATTCTTTTTGCATTCAACTCTAATTTTATTATTCATTAAGCTATGATTGGAAACAAAATATTTGTGAAGGGAAATAGTTCAGAGCACCCTAAACAATATTCTAAAGGAAATAAATGAAATAAACAAACTAGCAAACCACTCTAACGGTGCTCTATATAAAAACGAAACGACCGCATGACACTATTCTACAGGTGGGTCATACAGGTCCAAGTGTCATGTGGCCTTAAAGAACCTCTTGAGCTTCGCGCACAGACCCTTGCGGAGGAGTTCCATCGTGTCTTCCGTCTCCAGGTGCGTGAGCTCGGCCTCCGCCACCTTCTCGTCCAGGTGGTTTATCTTCTGGTGCGCTTGCACCACCTCCGCCTGGAGGCTCTCCAATGTGGGCGGCTTCTCCTCCTCCTTGTCGTCCTCCTCCTCATCGGAGAACTCCATATTTCCTGGTGGCCCCTTGATGGTTGGAGGCTGCCTGCGGCGCTGAACTTTGGGGTTCCGCCGCGGAGGAGTGGACTGGGAGATCTCTATTAGTCCGAGCTCGTCCCAGTTCAGTGGCGGGACCAACACCTTGCCGTACCCCGTGGCGGTGCGCTCACCCTTGATGCTGAAACGGGGTGGACTATCAGGTGTATAGTCCGGCGTCTTCGTGCCCTCCTCCTTGACTGCAGGGAGCGCGAAGTCCAGCACCCTTGTGGAGGATGCCGACTTCGGGCGCAGCTGCCCAGTAGTGGGGCGCCCTGGCGATGGTGAGTGAGGGGGCTTCTTGATCGCCTTCAGCGGTGCGAAGGCGTTGAACGTCGTTGACGGAGAGCGGCGTGGGGAGTTGGACCGCCTCATAGGGCTGCGGGCATGCGCCCTTCCTTGTTGGCCATCGCCTGAT
>OAMR01000236.1:94805-111504 GCA_900205405.1 Echinochloa crus-galli | reverse complement strand
GGAACTTTATTAGAAGTAAACCTAAGTACATGGAATGTCACACATATCCTCTTTTATTCTCGGGTATTGGCGGTCGAAAACGTGCCGTAACGACCGCCAACAAACTCCCCCAAGCTTAGACCTTTGCTCATCCTCGAGCAAAGACAAATACTTAGGCCTGGTGGATTAGGAGTTGCTACAATGTCAATATCTTACACGTAGTCCATGTGAACAACTAGCATGATGTGAACTAGGGTTCTTGTTCTTCCGAAAGGTTCTGATAACTATTGATTTGTTGGAGTCACTACACAACTCGATCCGACTTCCGAACAACACGTTCTAAACCCCTCAACCACAGCACCATGTCACCTCATGTTATCAACAAGCATTGCATGGTTGGCCTCACCAAGAAGTCTAATCCTTACATGCGAATCGAAGAACACAAGCAAGAACAAGAAAGAATGCAACACAATTGCAGATGTATGATTAAACTCACGAAGTTGGGGTCTCACAAACCAACGAGTGGTGACACTGTTCTTGATATAATTGATCTAAGCAAAACCCAAACCATAAAGGTTGGTGGAGGCTAGATAATAAAGACTCAATGGTTGTGGGAAGACCCCTGGTTGCGCCCCTAATGGGCTTAGACACGATACACGACCCAAAGGCCAAAATACGGTGACGCAACACCGTGACAAATTCTGGACGCCAACTTGTTTTGTCTATTCCCGATGACTCGGGACGAAATTTGACATGAGACTGGTGTCACAGGAAGTTTATCTTCTTAGCTTTCCAAGAATATAAAGAACATCCAAATTCAGCTCGTATGTGACCTGGGCGTCCAATTTAGCCCTGACTTGGACTCCGAGGTGGGTTCGAAGTCGACTTGAATTTGGCCTCCATCTTGACTTGCACGTCCTTGCTGATCCTCTCCACCTTGAAGCTCTTATCCAACTATCTTATGGTCCTCTCCATGATTCCTAATTACAATATAATTATTAGGTATCAATTTATTCTCAAAATCATATAAAAAAAGTACATAGGAACGAGGTCACCTCTAAATTCAATTGTCGCGCGTGAGCTCTAGTGATTCGACCTTGAATGATCACCGAGGATTGTTGTGTGTATCCACAGGTGTCTTGTCCTAATCATAGCTCTCTAGAATTCTTGAATTATTGGCAAAATGATAACTTACCTTCTTACCTAAGGGGCGTATAGCAATCTCCTTATCTTGGGCAGTTAAAAGGTTGAACAACTTGACTCAATTTTATTCCACTCCTACTCTTTTCAGGATCTCATCTCAGAGTTTTCAAACTTTTTGAAAATTAAAACATAGTTCCTCAGTTGGTACACTCAATCACGAAATCATCCTACAATCTAATAAAGCTTTTTGTGTGGCTCTGATAGGGAAATTGATACAGGCATACTTGCATCTTATATTTTGCTAAGTCAAAGACCAGACCTTAGGAGGATCAAATCATACCTTTAGATCGAGAAGTGCAAGTGTGTGGTATATGTGGAGTGGAATATGGTGGAACTCCTTGGGATGATTCTTCCTCTCCTTGATTTATTTTTAGAACATGGGCTATCCTTCTTTTCTTCTTCTTTTTTCATATTTTTGCCATGCCTTTGGCATGCTCTTTCTCTCTCTCTCTCTCTCTCTCTCTCTCTTTCCATGCTTTTCTTTCTTTTTCTTTTTGCATAGCCCATGTCTCTTTTCAAGTATAACTGAGGAGACAGAATCATAAAACATGGAGCATTTATTTTGTGGATGAATGATGGAAATATTTTGCTAACTCCCGGTGTAGGAATTTGCAAGTGAGAGTGGCATGTACGTGAATCTCTATCTTGAAAGCATGAAATGTTCCTTACAAAGGTCACAACAATTTGATAAAGCTCACAAAGATGACAAGCAGCATATGTATGAAGGGTTTTCAACTAAGCTTATCATATGGCTTTGGTAGGAATTTCAACCAATGAGGAACTTCATAATTTTTTTGAACATAAATTCATCCGAGATTTTCACCGTACTATGAGCAAAAGCAAGAACTCAACTGTAGTCTCACTATATCATTCCTCACAACAACTTAGACTTGGAATAAAGCATGTGCTCCCACAATGTTTTAGGTTCATTTTCACTCATGCCAAATAACTCAAGCACCAATAGAGTAACAAGTTATGAACAAGGTACTTGCAAGATATATGATATTTGAAAGAAGCAGATGCCATTGCGGTTGAAATTTTTGGAGATTCAGAATTGGTCATAAAGCAATTGAATGGTGAATATGAGTGCAAAAGTGATACCTTGAGGAATTACTATGAAGAATGCAAAGAAATATTGAAGAGCTTTCGGTCAGTAATTCTACAACACATTCCTAGAGGGGATAATGGAGAAGCAAATAGATTGGCCCAAAGTGCATCAGGTTATAAAGAGCTTCGAGAAGTTTTTGCTAATGATGTATATGCATTCGGGAGTAATCTGGCAGAAGATGATTGGAGAAAAGAGATTGCCGATTATCTGGAGAATCCGTCCCGAAAGGTTTCTAGAAAGCTCAGGTATAAAGCTTTAAAGTTTGTTCTTCTTGATGATAATTTGTATTATAAATCCCTGGATGGAGTGCTGTTACATTGCTTAAATCATGAAGAAGCAAAAAGGCTGATGAGTGAAGTACATGATGGGTTGTGTGGAGCACATCAATCGGCCTACCGAATGAAGTGGGTTATTAGAAGAACTGGATATTACTGGCCGACAATGTTGGAAGATTGTTTTGAATATTATAAAGGATGTCAAGACTGTCAGAAATTTGGAAACATTCAGAGAGTTCCGGCATCGGCTTTGAATCCCATTGTCAAGCCATGGCCATTCAGAGGATGATGCCGAACAATTTGGGTTAATGGCACAATTGATGTTGAACAAACAAGCTGTTTTTGAGAAGCCAACCCAGAATCGGCACATGAAGCCACTGTACTTGAAGGGATATGTTAATGGCAAACCATTGACCAAGATGTTTGTCGATGGAGGAGCTGCTGTCAATGTAATGCCATATACCACATTCAGGAAGCTTGGTATGGGTCTTAGAGATTTGACACCAACGAGCATAATTCTAAATGATTTTGCTGGAAATCCTTCAGACACCAAAGGCTGTGTTCATGTAGAACTGATGATTGGATCCAAAGTGCTGCTCACAACTTTCTTTGTCATTGAGGGCAAAGGGGCATATAGCTTGCTGCTTGGAAGAGATTGGATTCATGCAAATTGTTGTATTCCATCTACTATGCATCAACAGCTTATTCAGTGGATAGATGATGAGGTGGAGATTGTCCAAGCAGATGATTCAATAAGCGTGGCAAATATGGAACCAGCTTTTTGGGAATATCAAGGCATAGATTGTTTCTCAGGCAAAGACTGGGGAGAAGGTCCTGTGGCACCAGCCAGCAGTGATCAACAGCCGATCGAAGCAGTCGGCTCTCATAGTAATTTTTGATGGAAAATCCAATTGATGGAACTGATGGAAAATTAGGACGTGGATTTGTGTCGGCCGATAAATTAGAAGAAGTGGACATTGGAGATGGTGACAAGCCAAGGCCGACATTTATCAGTGCTAACTTGGATTCGGTTTTCAAAGAAAAGTTGGTAATATTGTTAAAGGAATACAAGGACTGCTTTGCTTGGGATTATTCGGAGATGCCTGGTCTAGACCGTTCTATTGTTGAGCATCGGTTGCCAATCAAACCTGGATACAGACCTTACAAGCAACCACCCCGAAAAATCTACAAGGAAGAAGTGTTGGCCGATGTGAAAAAGGAGATTGAAAGATTACTAGATGCAAATTTCATTCGGCCCTGTAAATACGCGGATTGGATCTCTAATATTGTTCCTGTCTATAAGAAAAATGGAAAGATGAGGGTTTGCATAGATTTTAGAGACCTAAACAAGGCTACACCCATGGATGGATATTGTTTGAGTTCCTGGTGAAAGAAGGCCGAATCAAATTGCCAGAGGGGCATTCTATGCTTCGGCCCGATGGAGTGAAAGATAAGAGGTACTGTGGGTTTCATGATAGAAATTCTCATTCCATTAATGAATGCAGAGTCTTTAGGATGAAGATTCAGAAAGCTATCCAGGAAGGACATTTGAAATTCGACAACAAAATGAAACTGGACAGTAACCCTTTCCCTCAGAATATGATCGGGTTCTCAGTTAATATGGTAAATGTTGTTCCATCTGGAGAAAAGGGAAGATTGAAAGTTTTAACCTCAAAGAAGGCAGGGCAGGATGGCAAACTGACTGGCACGCTTCCGGATTCGAAAGCCCGGGCCACGTTTGAAGCCAGCTTTGTTCGGCTTGCTGTGTGCTTGGCGTGAGGTGCGGATTTTACGCTGGTCAGTAATGAAGAATCGGTAAAGTGGTGATACCGCTGGACTTCGATTGAGAGAGGACATGATAGATGGAGCTGACTTGCAAAAGGGAGACACGTGATAACAAAGGATGCCGAATGTGCTTGAGGGATTAAAAGCTCACCTGGAGGACAAGATCTTGGTTCGCCATTTGAAGATTGGAGCTTGAGAGATGCGACGAACTAGGGTTGAGTTTGGAAGGCGCGCTCCGAGGATTCGGAAGCGGAAAGCGAATGTCGAACAGATTCAGCTTGAAGTGTTGGGGGTTCCTGGTCAATTCCGAGATAAAAGTATCCTTTATCCCGAAATTGAAGGGGCATGTGTGTTACACCAAAAATTGGCACCAGAAGGGGCTGACATGTGGGCCGGATTTGGTAGAAGGATGCCATTCGCTAAAAGGTCTGAAGCATTCGGCAAGATGCTCTGCGTCGGGAATGCGTCATCATTCGGCAGAGACATTGTTCCGCAGGCGAAGAGTGGTAGCATTCGGAAGACATGATGACGTGGATCAACATAAGGAAAAGGCCGGTTCGAACAAGGAAAGCTATGTGGACACGAAGATTCGTCATTTATTTTTAGAAACAAGTGTTGTAGTCGTGTCCGACTAGGAATTGTATCAAGACCTGGGTATAAATATAAACCCATGGCAGTTGTAAAAAAAACAATCAATCGTACAACAAACCGGCCCCGTGCCAACATCGAGTCCTTAGTCGAGTCGTCGAGTCCTTCGAGAGAGTCATCGATCCGTCGACCTCCGTAAGTACCGGCAACCTTGTATCATGCTTAGTATCATGCGGTGGATTTAAGCTTTGATGCAAGTAGTCTTGTTACCATGCTTAGTATCATCCGGTGGATTTAAGTTGTGGTTCAAGAAGGTTCCTCTGTTAGGTCATGAGCCATGCGGTGGGCTAAGATCTAGTATGGACCAAGTTATCGGCTCTGTTAGATTCGGCAAGATCTAGCAGATTCATTAAGTTACCCGTGTTGCTCCTTTTTTACTATGTGCTTAATTCATGCAACACACCTTTGCCCAATCTAGATCGGCTAGAATCGGCTCTGCTTTACGGTGCACGACTTATCCCCTCATAGCGACCCTGGCAAGAGGGGCAGGTGTTATGTCCTGCAAAATGATGGAGTCAGAATCAATTGGGGCTAATGTTGTTTAGACAGATAAAGTCACCATCAATGACTTCGAGCAGTTGCTTGCGCTCGTGCTGCCATTCGAGGTCAGCAATCCCGGCTTGCTTGGAGATAGCCTCCAGTTCACGACGAGAGTCGTCGCGCTCCGCCTTGAATCGGCGAGCATCACCGTCTGAATAGCGGGAATCGACCGATGAGTGAGTTCGGTTGGACGAACTCGAAGAGCCGGACGCCGCAGGAGCAACGGCTGGAGCCGCGACTGGCGCACCAGCGGCGGCAATCCATTGGATTACCCTGAAAGAACACGAAGGTTCGATTCGGGAGTAATCTGGCAGAAGATGATTGGAGAAAAGAGATTGCCGATTATCTGGAGAATCCGTCCCGAAAGGTTTCTAGAAAGCTGAAATGTTAAGCTTTAAAGTTTGTTCTTCTTGATGATAATTTGTATTATAAATCCCTGGATGGAGTGCTGTTACATTGCCTAAATCATGAAGAAGCAAAAAGGCTGATGAGTGAAGTACATGATGGGTTGTGTCGAGCACATCAATCGGCCTACTTCAATGCAAATTTGTGACTGTGTTGTGGGTTCGTAACTAAACATTGAGTGCTTTTAGCTTTTCATGATTAGATTGTATCATGCGGTGGATTAATCTAATCTGATTAGTGGCGTGGTTACAAACAAGTCGTATCATGCGGTGGATTAACTTGTTTTGTTATCATGCTTGACGGGTGCTGCTTTCGGCCTATGCATTCTTGTTTTCAATGCAAATTTGTGACTGTGTTGTGGGTTCGTAACTAAACATTGAGTGCTTTTAGCTTTTCATGATTAGATTGTATCATGCGGTGGATTAATCTAATCTGATTAGTGGCGTGGTTACAAACAAGTCGTATCATGCGGTGGATTAACTTGTTTTGTTATCATGCTTGACGGGTGCTGCTTTCGGCCTATGCATTCTTGTTTTCAATGCAAATTTGTGACTGTGTTGTGGGTTCGTAACTAAACATTGAGTGCTTTTAGCTTTTCATGATTAGATTGTATCATGCGGTGGATTAATCTAATCTGATTAGTGGCGTGGTTACAAACAAGTCGTATCATGCGGTGGATTAACTTGTTTTGTTATCATGCTTGACGGGTGCTGCTTTCGGCCTATGCATTCTTGTTTTCAATGCAAATTTGTGACTGTGTTGTGGGTTCGTAACTAAACATTGAGTGCTTTTAGCTTTTCATGATTAGATTGTATCATGCGGTGGATTAATCTAATCTGATTAGTGGCGTGGTTACAAACAAGTCGTATCATGCGGTGGATTAACTTGTTTTGTTATCATGCTTGACGGGTGCTGCTTTCGGCCTATGCATTCTTGTTTTCAATGCAAATTTGTGACTGTGTTGTGGGTTCGTAACTAAACATTGAGTGCTTTTAGCTTTTCATGATTAGATTGTATCATGCGGTGGATTAATCTAATCTGATTAGTGGCGTGGTTACAAACAAGTCGTATCATGCGGTGGATTAACTTGTTTTGTTATCATGCTTGACGGGTGCTGCTTTCGGCCTATGCATTCTTGTTTTCAATGTAAATTCGTGACTGTGTTGTGGGTTCGTAACTAAACATTGAGTGCTTTTAGCTTTTCATGATTAGATTGTATCATGCGGTGGATTAATCTAATCTGATTAGTGGCGTGGTTACAAACAAGTCGTATCATGCGGTGGATTAACTTGTTTTGTTATCATGCTTGACGGGTGCTGCTTTCGGCCTATGCATTCTTGTTTTCAATGTAAATTCGTGACTGTGTTGTGGGTTCGTAACTAAACATTGAGTGCTTTTAGCTTTTCATGATTAGATTGTATCATGCGGTGGATTAATCTAATCTGATTAGTGGCGTGGTTACAAACAAGTCGTATCATGCGGTGGATTAACTTGTTTTGTTATCATGCTTGACGGGTGCTGCTTTCGGCCTATGCATTCTTGTTTTCAATGTAAATTCGTGACTGTGTTGTGGGTTCGTAACTAAACATTGAGTGCTTTTAGCTTTTCATGATTAGATTGTATCATGCGGTGGATTAATCTAATCTGATTAGTGGCGTGGTTACAAACAAGTCGTATCATGCGGTGGATTAACTTGTTTTGTTATCATGCTTGACGGGTGCTGCTTTCGGCCTATGCATTCTTGTTTTCAATGTAAATTCGTGACTGTGTTGTGGGTTCGTAACTAAACATTGAGTGCTTTTAGCTTTTCATGATTAGATTGTATCATGCGGTGGATTAATCTAATCTGATTAGTGGCGTGGTTACAAACAAGTCGTATCATGCGGTGGATTAACTTGTTTTGTTATCATGCTTGACGGGTGCTGCTTTCGGCCTATGCATTCTTGTTTTCAATGTAAATTCGTGACTGTGTTGTGGGTTCGTAACTAAACATTGAGTGCTTTTAGCTTTTCATGATTAGATTGTATCATGCGGTGGATTAATCTAATCTGATTAGTGGCGTGGTTACAAACAAGTCGTATCATGCGGTGGATTAACTTGTTTTGTTATCATGCTTGACGGGTGCTGCTTTCGGCCTATGCATTCTTGTTTTCAATGTAAATTCGTGACTGTGTTGTGGGTTCGTAACTAAACATTGAGTGCTTTTAGCTTTTCATGATTAGATTGTATCATGCGGTGGATTAATCTAATCTGATTAGTGGCGTGGTTACAAACAAGTCGTATCATGCGGTGGATTAACTTGTTTTGTTATCATGCTTGACGGGTGCTGCTTTCGGCCTATGCATTCTTGTTTTCAATGTAAATTCGTGACTGTGTTGTGGGTTCGTAACTAAACATTGAGTGCTTTTAGCTTTTCATGATTAGATTGTATCATGCGGTGGATTAATCTAATCTGATTAGTGGCGTGGTTACAAACAAGTCGTATCATGCGGTGGATTAACTTGTTTTGTTATCATGCTTGACGGGTGCTGCTTTCGGCCTATGCATTCTTGTTTTCAATGTAAATTCGTGACTGTGTTGTGGGTTCGTAACTAAACATTGAGTGCTTTTAGCTTTTCATGATTAGATTGTATCATGCGGTGGATTGATCTAATCTGATTGGTGGTGTGGCTTCAAACGAGTTGTATCATGCGGTGGATTAACTCGTTCGTTGTCATGCCTGACGGGTGCTGCTTTCGGCCTATGCATTCTTGTTTTCAATGTAAATTCGTGACTGTGTTGTGGGTTCGTAACTAAACATTGAGTGCTTTTAGCTTTTCATGATTAGATTGTATCATGCGGTGGATTAATCTAATCTGATTAGTGGCGTGGTTACAAACAAGTCGTATCATGCGGTGGATTAACTTGTTTTGTTATCATGCTTGACGGGTGCTGCTTTCGGCCTATGCATTCTTGTTTTCAATGTAAATTCGTGACTGTGTTGTGGGTTCGTAACTAAACATTGAGTGCTTTTAGCTTTTCATGATTAGATTGTATCATGCGGTGGATTAATCTAATCTGATTAGTGGCGTGGTTACAAACAAGTCGTATCATGCGGTGGATTAACTTGTTTTGTTATCATGCTTGACGGGTGCTGCTTTCGGCCTATGCATTCTTGTTTTCAATGTAAATTCGTGACTGTGTTGTGGGTTCGTAACTAAACATTGAGTGCTTTTAGCTTTTCATGATTAGATTGTATCATGCGGTGGATTAATCTAATCTGATTAGTGGCGTGGTTACAAACAAGTCGTATCATGCGGTGGATTAACTTGTTTTGTTATCATGCTTGACGGGTGCTGCTTTCGGCCTATGCATTCTTGTTTTCAATGTAAATTCGTGACTGTGTTGTGGGTTCGTAACTAAACATTGAGTGCTTTTAGCTTTTCATGATTAGATTGTATCATGCGGTGGATTAATCTAATCTGATTAGTGGCGTGGTTACAAACAAGTCGTATCATGCGGTGGATTAACTTGTTTTGTTATCATGCTTGACGGGTGCTGCTTTCGGCCTATGCATTCTTTGTTTACTGCGAATTTATGATCATGTTTCACCCTTTTATTTATCTATCATGCTCTGTTTCTCGTTAATCGGCTATGAGTACGTGTTCATTCGGTTGAAAGCCGATCTTTCGTCATGCTTACGTTACGCATTCGGCAGTACGTTCCTTGCGTGCCTTGCCGATTGCCGAATGAGGTTTTAACTGCCGACAGATAGCTTCCCTGTAGCTATATGTCTCTCAAGATTGGCTTCAACGCCGCAAACATGGAACTGTCTGGTCTCACCCGGCATGTTCCAGGTTTTGATCTAAACGTTTTGTCCCTTTGTTAGTTTTCAGGCAAACTGACTGGCACGCTTCCGGATTCGAAAGCCCGGGCCACGTTTGAAGCCAGCTTTGTTCGGCTTGCTGTGTGCTTGGCGTGAGGTGCGGATTTTACGTCAACACACTTTTTGGCACGCCCGGTGGGACACACACAAGTTTTCAAGATGCCTGAGTTGAGCGACATCATGGATGTCACTTTGGAAGAATTGTCTGAAGAGCATCAACAGATGGTAAAGGCTGCTGCTAGTCAATTCATTAACAAATGTTTACTGTCTTTCGCCAAGAACAGGAGTGGTGCACCTTTTCTCAAGTCCGATCTGCCAAGAGTTCTCCTTCCTGGGCAATCTGATCTTACTGAAGAAGAAGAGAGGGAGAGATTCTCGGGCTTGTTATACAAAGCTTTGGGAGAGACAATGACCAATCACAATGCTGCGTTCTTAAACAGTTTTCGGCATACAATGATAAGCATTTTTGGTCAGCATGTGGATAAACCCTTTGAGCAGATACATGGGCAATTGGGTGGCCCGACATACTTCAATGTTCAAGCACCAGTTCAGAAACCACATGGTAAAGGAAATGCTGATGAAACTGGAGGTTCTGGTGTTAAAGATATAAATGGACAACCGATTCGGCAAGATCCTCAGCTTGCACTGCCGAAAACTCGCACATACGGTGATATGGCATTCGGCACCACAGGGAATCCGCCTGCTTCTGCTTACAAGATATCTCCCTTGAACAACAGACTGCAGAGGGATTTATATGGAAACGGATATTCAGAGTTTATGGATTACAATGCTATCGACGCTCTCCCGAATCCTGGATATGTTGGTACTGCAGGTATGCTTGCTGGGAGACCAGGGAATCAAGACACCAGTATTGACCTCATGGTGCAAAAGATGACCGATGTATTGCAAAATCAATTCGGTCTGAAGCCTAAAAATCAGGGATACATGTACTCGTCTCCTTTCCCTGAATGGTACCAAAGGGTATCATTGCCGAATAGAGTCAAGGTGCCTACAGAGTTTACTAAATTTTCAGGACAAGATGATACAAGTACTGTGGAACATATAGCTCGATATCTGATGCAGCTTGGAGAGGCTTCGGCAGATGAGGCTTTCAGAATTAGATACTTTCCTTTGTCACTGACGGGTCCAGCTTTTACATGGTTTGCTTCTTTGCCTGCTCAGTCGATTTGTACTTGGAAAGACCTGGAACAGAAATTCCATGCTCATTATTACATTGGCAGTACCGAGAAAAAGTTGGTTGACTTGACCAGCTTAAGGCAGAGGAATAATGAAACACCTACAGAGTTCCTCAGGAGGTTTAGGGAAACTAAGAGTATGTGCTTTTCTCTGAACATACCTGATGACCAGCTGGCTGGTATGGCTGTAGCTGGCATGCTGCCTGCCGTTCGGGAGAAGCTGTTCGGGATGGAGTTTGATGATTTGGGCCAGTTGTCGCACAGATTGGCCTTGATGAGTAACCAGGCGTATGGTTTCAAGAAAGATGTCAGATTTGCTAAAAATAATGATGTAGCTGACATTTATAACCAATTCCTTGAAAGAGCAGATCAAGAAGATGAGTATGAAGATAGCGAGGAAATAGCTGCAGCAGAGATAGTGTGGAGCAAAGAACCAGTTACAATGACTCAAAGATGGATCAAACAGATGAAAGGAACATATGATTTTGATGTGACTAAGGCAGACAAATTGTTTGAGTTCCTGGTGAAAGAAGGCCGAATCAAATTGCCAGAGGGGCATTCTATGCTTCGGCCCGATGGAGTGAAAGATAAGAGGTACTGTGGGTTTCATGATAGAAATTCTCATTCCATTAATGAATGCAGAGTCTTTAGGATGAAGATTCAGAAAGCTATCCAGGAAGGACATTTGAAATTCGACAACAAAATGAAACTGGACAGTAACCCTTTCCCTCAGAATATGATCGGGTTCTCGGTTAATATGGTAAATGCTGTTCCATCTGGAGAAAAGGGAAGATTGAAAGTTTTAACCTCAAAGAAGGCAGGGCAGGATGGTTCAGTTGATCCTACTCGGCAGATCACGATGGAACAAATTCGCCGGAAAAATCTTCGGTTCCCGAATAGCCGATTTGAAGTGGGCGAATCCTTTAGACCTAGAGTTACTACACGTATTCTCCTCAACAAATGGCAGCGTCAGCAAGAAAAGAAGCGTTTTCAAAGGCGTGAATACTAGGAAGAGGAAAGAAGGCGCGAAGAAGAAAGGTTTGAGGAAGAACAAGAAGAGTATGCTCGAGAGCAGGAACGAGCGCATTGGGGGTGTGCATTCTTCAGACACTGTTGGAACGAAGGTTTAAAGCTGCCTACAAAGAATAACTGTCCTGAGTGCAATAATGGGTATGTCGAACATAGGCAAAATGTTGCCAATCGCCGATCTGTCCATGAAAGAATTGGTAGGGTGCATCTTAGTGATGATCGGCGTTTTGATGATCAACCAAGAAAGAGACATGCTGATTGCAGATGGATTGATCATGAGGAAGAAGACCGTGAGTATGTTTGGCAAAAAGGACAGTGGTGTCCACCTGGTTTAAGAAGGAGTCAGAAGAGAAGAGTTCAACGCCTGAGGAATCAAGAATTAAAGCAAGCAAGATCTTATATGTCTCTCAAGATTGGCTTCAACGCCGCAAACATGGAACTGTCTGGTCTCACCCGGCACGTTCCAGGTTTTAATCTAAACGTTTTTATCCCTTTGTTAGTTTTCAGGCAAACTGAATGGCACGCTTCCGGATTCGAAAGCCCGGGCCACGTTTGAAGCCAGCTTTGTTCGGCTTGCTGTGTGCTTGGCGTGAGGTGCGGATTTTACGTCAACAATATGACAGAGCAACTATTCATTATTTCCAAAGTGAGAGGCATATGTTTCATTCCATGCATAGTTGGGAGTTATTTATTCGAAACCAAATATTTTTGGTATTATTTTTTTTATTCAAACTAAAATGAAGGCAAAACAGATCAAAGATGCGAGTTTGCAATGATACGGTTGGGACTTACCTCGTGGGGGTTCTCTCCCCCAAGCTTGGCTTGGAACATTGGTGTCAGTGATCCCTGTCTTGGCCTTCATCGGTGCCGAGACATGCGATGAGGTAGGGGAGTGTCCCTAGCCTTACCAATGCTCGTGTACTGAATGTGCTTTATCGTCCTTAGGAATGGGGACCATGAAATGATGCCTACAAAATGTTAGAATGAGAATACCCGAAGGACTATGGGATCAAGGTTTAGCAATTAGTTATTCGAGGTTTGTCATTCTTGTAGGGTTTTAACCTCCATAAAATGTTAGTCCTTTTTGTGGGGTAAGATAAGACCTCCACAAACCGTTTTCAAGAAGCAGCATAATGATCAAGGAAAAAGGAAATATTTTTGTTGTTTTTATGTTTTTAAGCATGCAAGTGAATCAGACATTGCATAGAAAAGTTGAGAGCAAATGGTACTCAAAGAGTGTACAAGTGCATACCTGAATGGCGTAAACTTCCTTCATGCAATTAGAGTATCCTCCCAAGGCAAGTGAGAGGAGGCAGAACCTGGCTGAACACCATGATTCGACCGAACCACACATGGGGGTGTTCGGCCTATTGGTCTCCACTTGCCAGCTTCACGAAGCTTTGTCGAGCACTAACGCTCTGGAACTTTGGTGGTTTTTGTGGATATGATGAAATAACCAAAGGATCAATGGGATTACACCACTCCCATGCTGCCATGATTATGATGGAATGAAGTGGCCATGTGGAGTGGTGAAGGCCATGCTTTTGTGCTGGTTGGGCAAATTTCGTGGTAGAAGGTGTAAGTCAGGATTGGTCGAGGATGAGACTCTCGGCCGAACTGACCAGATATGGGGTTTGCATGAAATTTGGCTTTGGATGGATGGATGTGCATGCTTTGAGTGTGGGTGGAAGGATGTTACATGGAGTATATGGCAAGGATGAAAAGGATTTGGAAATGAATAGTGTACCTGGCCAACTATACTTCTCTAGTTTTTCCTTAACATGACCCTACAGGTTAGTGCACATTCGGGCACACGGTAGGTTCGGCCGACTCAGGAGACCGGCTGAACCACCTGCAGACCCAAAAGACTTCTTTTTTTGTTTTCTCTTAATTATAATGAAAGGGTGATTCAAGTTTGGAAAGAGAAATATGCAAATGCAGTGATTGAAATGAAATTTTGGAAAGGGAAATATGGGATATATACCGGTTTACCTCATGGCGAGAGCTCGTGTTTTAAGTCCGTGAACAGGACTTCTCATTCCTTTGATTGTTCTTGTCACCATCCGATCCGGAGAGGGTACTTCAGACAATGCAACTTCTGCCACATCTTTTTGTTTTTTTTCCTTGATGTAGGTGGCGGTGAATTTTTCTCGTTCGTTCGCCCAGTGTTGCCTTATGGGGTTGACCATCTTTGGCTTGGGTGGAGCTCCTTTGACCTGTTCTAGGTTATTTATAATTTACTCAAAATTGTGCATACCTGGAATGATTACTCAAACCTGGGCTTCAACTGTATCCATAGCCTTCATCTCCGGTGTGAAGTATATTTTGGGACTTCCCATTCATTTTTTTGATGATTTTTCTACATGGGTTAGTCCACACATGCAACCAATATCCATAAAAGTATTGCTCTAAAGGTTCATTAATCAAACTTGACACCATGTCTAATTTGATTAAAGCAAGCTAATTAACCTAAGCACCATGCTTAATTTAAAGACCTTATGAATGTATTCGCGAGATCACATTCAAACCAGAGCAAACCCAAATAGATAGAGAGAGCATGAAAGCATCAAGAAATATTCACATGGAGATAAGCATATGGCAATTGGTGAACTTTGCTTTTAATTTAGGTAAAAAGCAAAAACCTTTTTCACGTACCTGAGTGTGCCCACCGTTGGCATCTGATGATGAAAACTTTTAGAACTGATGCCACGGTGATGGCACTACGCCGACGTGACTGCACGTAGTTGGCTGAGTCCTCCTCCGTATTGATGTTGTCGTTTAAGGATACACGATCGTGGGTGTGGCAAAGGGGATCGGCACTCAAATACGCCAACTAGTGGGGTGCCACGAAACTAGCTTGTGTGTGAATGTGGTGAAACAATGGGTCCCAGAAACAAGCTAGTGGAGCGGCAAAGGAGCGGAGGCATAGAGTACGTCTCCTCTCTTGCGCGAAGCGCAAAGAATGAGCAAAAACTGGCCAGGCCAGGTGAAGTTTGGCCACTAGCCTTGAATCAAGGCTAGCAGACATACGGACATCTTGGCCTAAAACTAGTGGTCGCTGGATATTTATTTTGTTTTTTATTTCTTTAGTTTTTTTTTCAATGCAAAACGGTGACGGGGTGAATGAATGCAAATGCAAGAATGGGAAACATGCAGTGGGTTGGAAAAAAAATGGGGTGCTAAAATACATGAATTTCTAAATTGAGCGATTCAAAGCAAACATGCGGTGGATAATGCAAAAATTGAAAGGATAATGCATAGGCTACCTCCTAGCATGTACTCAAAATTTAAAGTCTATGAGTGGGACTATCTCACATACCTTGATTTTTTCTTTGCCATTACCGACAATTTGAGATGGAAATGCGGTGATGCAGTGTCGTTCGTCCGTCACATTTGATTTGATTCTTCCTCCAAGATGACAAAATTCCCTCCAGGCTGCACATGGTTATGGTATATATATTCGTATGCAAACACATATCTGTGAGAAATTTGTTCCTGAAACTTGCGTACGCGTCGCAGCAGACAGGGGCAAACATTTATAAATCATGCACGATCGGGCATCCTGGGCTCTCTGCGTTCCTCCTGTTTGAAACATACTCAAGCAAACAGGGGTGATACCGCTAATGCTAGCGATAAATTAAATTAGTAGACACCAATGTTAATCATCAATATCTTTCGCCAATTGCTTCCCCGACAACGGCGCCAGAAATGCTTGTTGACACTTCTTACGGTCCACTATCAGGATTGCCAATCCCAGTAATGGTGCAAGGAGTGTTCATTGGTATTCTTATGACACAGATATATATCCGCAAGCGCATGGATACCGATGTAGCATTTCACCCGGGAGTATTCCAAGTTATCGTATTTATTTCCTTAGGGAAGCATTGGATAAAGAGTATTGAATATTAACAAGGATGACTACTAATTAAAGTACTGGCTAACAAGGCAGGGGTAAAGGATATAATAGGAGTGATATGCAATTGACACACACAAGGAGAAATCCAGGATAAATGATGGAGATAGAAAAGTGGTCTAGCTAGTGGGAGGACAACGAGACAGAAAAGGATTCCTATATACTTCCAATGGTCTTGAGATATCTCTAGCAAAGCTTACGGCTAGCAAGAAGAATGGCATCTATGGTTCTCTTCCTATTTATATTATCTCAGCATCAGGAAGCGGAGCACCCAACTCTCAGAAAGGGATGAGAAGGGGTGTTGATGAATAACCGCAGGAGGCTCCTACGGGTCGAGCCGGGCGTGATGGACTACGTAGGCCGTATAGGGCTGTCACCACCTAATGCCTACCACCTCCGTGCCAACTCAGATGCAAACCAAGGTTACTATCTAGACTAGGCACACTATACTAGACAATAACTACTTACTCTTCTAGAAAGAGCAAGCAACCCCGTCAATACCCCAATGATAGTTCACCGCAAGTATTGCGCAGGATCGAAGTACCAGCTAAGATAAAGAACTAGGCTAGAACTTCTAGAGCTAGACTACAACAACTATAATCTAGGCTAGACATTCCACAATTATCCGTGAAATAAATGCAGAATAAATAACTCAAGGAAATGCGGAAGATAATATATTGAATACTCAGAGTCTTGCATAAAGAAAAGGAACACATACAAGAGCTTTACTAGAACTCCAGAAGACGACTCCGA
>OAMR01000236.1:72973-86722 GCA_900205405.1 Echinochloa crus-galli | reverse complement strand
AGCAGCATGAATGCAACAAAAATGTTTCTACGCCTTATATTTTATTTTAATTCCTAGAAATTATTTATTTACCCTATATTAATTATGAGCACATTAGTAAAAAGCAAATTAATTACTGAAATTTTTAAATAGGGCTATTTTAGGGTGTTACAATGAAGCTTGAATCACTTTGCTCAAATCCCTCACCAACACACCACCACACACTTGGAAATCAAAGCAAGGGGTGTTGGAAGAGCTCTAAAGTGCTTGAGAGAGGTTAGGGTTTCGTCAAGAGTGCCAAAAACTTAGTTTTGCGTAGTGGTAGTGGGTATATATACCTCACTCATAAATCTGACCGTTGGGGTGAGTAATACCGGAAATTTCCGACGAAGATCACCGGAAATTTTTGTCGCATTTGCCGGAGAATTTTGCCAATTACCAAAAATTTCTGGTGAAAGGTCAACGCGTTCAATGGATCAGAGATATACGGTGTTCATCAGAAATTTCCGATGATTGTTGGAAATTTCCGGTGCATACCGAAAATGTCCGGCAGAAAAGCTGCAAAAGCTAGATGTTTATGTATTGGTGTGCAAGGATCTTGAGAATAGGTTTGAGGAAGTTATATGAGCATCAAAGTCACATGATTTCACGATTACCTATCCCTCTTGATAGTACGGTGGTCCTATACTCAAATTCAAACTAAAAATTAAATTTAAATCCTTCAATAGCATTCACCATCATAGAGATAAGAATTGGGCACCTTCCTTTCACATTTATTTTCTTTCCTTTTGGTTTTATTCCTGCACATCTCATACAAAGCATTATATCCAAATTTCTATTATCATTAATCACAAAAACTGATTAAATGCCAACATGCACTTTCAATCTCCCCCTTTTTGGTGATTGATGACAATACAAAATTGGTTTCACAAGATAGAGATAAACAACAAGAGTTGCATCCAATATATTCAAAAAGCTCCCCCTAAATATGTGCATGTTTAAACCCTTTTAGAAACCTCAAATGCTTAAGCACATATCTTGCAAAAACCTCTAAAAAATATTGCATACCACAACACATAGAGAGGAAAACAACATGATGCATATGACATGGTATACCACAAAGAGCAAAAGAAGGTACTTGGCACTTCTACCGGAAATTTCCGATGGAACTTAGCGGAAATTTCCATCGCATTTGCCGGAAATTTCCGCCGACTACTAAAAATTTCCGGTAAACTTACTGACCGAAAAAAACAAGTCACCACAGCACATTTTGAGAGGTTCTAGCACGACCACAAATGAATAAGCAGCAAGTTTAACATCCCTAACACACAGAGTTCACACACATCAGACAGAGCTCAGTAGCACACATGCATAAATTTAAGATACAAGACGATGCGACATGGAGATTTCTTCTCCCCTTTGGCATCAAGCACCAAAAAGGAATGAAGAAAAGACATGAAAGAGTAGATCAGCATCATCACGGAGTGGCTTCATCATCATCGCCATCATCATCGTCGTCGGTGTAGACGCCGTCTCCCCTATAGGGCTCTTCTTCTTCGGTGTCGACCTCTTCAACAGTGCGAGTGGAAGCACGACGGGAGGGATGAGAAGAAGCAGCAGTAGGAGGACTAGGAGGATCTGCTTCTTCTTCTTCAAAGTCCGACCATGGGTCCTTAAAAGTCGGGGGCTCACGAATGGGAGAGTGAGGAAGACCGGCATGAGCTTGGAGCTCCTTGATACCCTTTTGATTCTTGTTAATCTCAATGGCATTGTGCTTGCAAATCTAAAACAAGGCACGAAAAGGTCTCATCACCTTGTTTTTCTTGGGGCGAGGAGGCGGTGGTCCATGAGTGGCACGTGTAGCACCCGTCGTCCTAGCTGCAGTGGCTCTAGAGGACTCGACATGGAGAAGAATTTTAGATCTTCTTGTAGTCCTAGGAGGTGGAGGTGGAGCTGTCCTTCTCTTTTTCATGATCCGAAGATGCTTATGAGAGTGATCTTTGGGATAGATCGTCTTGGTGGTAGTGTCAATCAAGTACATCACATAAGGAGCATATGGGAGGCAACGCTCGGAGTCCAAAGCACTGTCAATGATTTCATTCCATATGAAGTCCGAGACACTGAAATCATCACCACCATGACAAAGACGATCAAGGAGATTCCTGGTGTGACCAAGATCTGAAGAACCATCTCCTTTCTTGATTGTCAGAGTAGCCCGAAGAAGCTTGTTCATGTAGTGAAAGAAGTGCTGCAAGTTAGTGATATATCCATCGGCTTCTGTTCCTCCCTCATACATGAGCTGAATCTCATCATTATAAAGAGTGCGAGCATTAAACACGGAGGGCTTCTTCCAATCAGCACGTCCAAATCCAAGAAGGTGAGTGCAATCCTTGAAAGTTGTCTCATACCAAGTTCCTTCTGTCATCCAATAGATCATCTTCTTATTTGGATTGTGATAAAGAGTAGCATAAAACTGAAGCACAATCTCCTCATTCCAATCATATTGAAAACCCATGAGATCGTACACTCCCTTTTCCTTGCATATGTCAATCACAAGATCCCAAGTCGGATGATGACTATTCTTCATATATTCCCAATCAATCCTCTGCATGTCAACAATAGGCTCTGAGCGAGAAAGAAGTACTGAGAAATAGAAGTCCACGTGAAACTGAGTGTGGAATCGATAGTCAAGAGAGGCATCCTTAGCAAAGATAAGTGGGCACTCCTCCCTTCTTGTTTTGCGACAATCAACAACTTGTTTTTGATAGTTGATGGGTAATCTTGGGGTTACACCTCCAATTCCAGTCAAAGGAGGACGCTTCTTAGGACATTCACTTACTTGAGTGTACCCATCATTATTGATAGCAATCCTTGGAGGTGTATGGGGACACTCAAGTTTCTATCGATTGGGATTCTCAAATCCGTGCATAGCAGCCGCATGAATCTGAGCTGCGTTCGATTCCTCATCCTCTTCTTCTACTTCATCAACATATTTAGGCGGTGCCCGAGAGGAGCTACCACCATGGGGGCCCTTCCTTTTGCCTCAGATGGGTTGAGCTTTGTTGTGACGAGGAGGAAGTTCCCCACCACGTGCCACATTGGCAACTAGAGGAGCTTGTGGAATGCGGGCAGCATGAGGAGGTTGAGCCCTACCAGCTGCTTTGTGTGCCCCCGCTTTGACTCGACCTCTCGGGGTGGTCATCTTTGGCAGCGACTCGAGTGGATTTGCTGGAGTATAATCATCTTTAGATGGTGGAGATGAGGTGGTGGAAGAAGGTGCATTGGAAGCAACTCGAGGCTTTTTCCTCCTTTGCATCACAATATATGTCACAATTTTCTTTGTAGCATTTGGGTCACTTGGATCCATGAGCACCGCCTGTACAGGAGCAAATGATGGTACAAGTGAGATAGGAACTAGAGATAGAGATATAGTACTCAACAGATTATACGAAGCGATGTTTTGATTTCAGTCTGTCGGAGATTTCCGCTGGATTTACCGGAAATTTCCGATAATTAGCGAAAATTTCCGATGAATCGACATAAATTTCCGACAGACGGAAATATGAACCTCGATTCGCATAGCCTATCAAATACTCGATGAACGCTCAAGATAATGTGGATCCAGGCAATGTAGACATGATAGATAAGATCTAGTGAAGGGAAGAAGTTTACAAAAGTCTAGAAAAAGAGACCGGGTAACTCTAGTTTTTGTGCCAAAGTTCATGATAAAAACTCACTATAATTTGCAATGCAAATCACTAAAACCGTACGGGAGCCATGGATGAAACCTTAGAAACATGATCATGAACTTCTATTGAAGAACTCTAGGGATTGGACTTGAGGAACGAGATTGAATACCTTTAAATCACTTGAACTTGAAGAACGAACGAAGGAGTGTGATGGAGAGAGGTTCTCTCGGTCTTGATGAGTTCTTGACGGAGCAAATCACCAATCATTGGAAGATTTTAGTGGAGGAGAGGCAAAATCGCCGTGGGAGAGATGTAGGGAGAAAGAGAGGCGTCGGCGGTGTGAGTGGAGAGATATGAGAGAGAAACTAAGGGGCTAGGTTTAAGAGAGGGTTAAGTCCCGCGTGGCACCGGAAATTTCCGCTAGATCACCGGAAATTTCTGATGGAAACAAGAGAGAACACAGACCGTCATAAATTTCTGATGAACACCGGAAATTTGTTCATCGGAGATTTCCGATAATCTCCAGCAGGGATGAGTTGAAGAGTTTTGAGAGATTTAGCCACTTGATAGAGATAGATATGTGTGCTACTAAACTAGATATCTCCCCAAAGTGTGACCAGCCACAGATAAGCATAAAGAACAATGGTCACACTTGAGTTGACGGAATTAAAGGATCAAAATCCAAATCTTTTCAAATACCAAAGACACAAACAAGTTTGAAAAACTTTTACTTCAAAGACCTATGCTACAAGCACACAACCGTGTGCAACAAGTCAAGCCAAGTTTCCAGAATGCAAGATATTTAGCTCACTCCTCAAGGAACAAAACCTTTGCTCATCAATAGGTTTGGTGAAGATATTGACTAATTGTTTATCGGTTCCAACATGGCTTAGGGCGATATCTCCTTTGGCTTCATGATCTGTAAGAAAATGATGTCTTATGTCAATGTGCTTGGTTCTTGAGTGTTGGACAGGGTTGTTCGCATGTTTAATGGTACTCTCATTGCCACACAAAAGTGGAATCTTTTTGTACTCACAACCAAAGTCACTCAAGGTTTGTCTCATCCAAAGTAGTTGAGCACAACAAGCACTGGCTGCAACATACTCGGCCTCAGCAGCAGATAACACAATGGAATTTTGTTTTTTAGAGCTCCAAGACACCAAAGACCGACCAAGAAATTGGCAAGTCCCCGTTGTACTCTTTCGATCTACCTTGCAACCAGCATAATCCGAATCGGAATAGCCAAGTAAATCAAAAGTGGAGCCCTTGGGATACCACAAGGCAAGGTTCGGAGTGTGCACTAGATATCTAAAGATTCTTTTAACAGCCACTAAATGACATTACTTGGGATTGACTTGAAATCTTGCGCACATGCACACACTAAGCATTATATCAGGCCTAGATGCACAAAGATAGAGCAAAAAGCCAATCATTGAGTGATATACCTTTTGATCGACCGATTTCCCTTCCTCATTGAGATCAAGATGGCCATTCACGGGCAATTGTGTCTTGATGGGCTTAGCATTAGCCATGTCAAACTTCTTGAGCATATCACTTGTATACTTTGTTTGACATATGAAAGACTCATGCTTCATTTGCTTGATTTGAAAGCCAAGAAAGAATTTCAATTCCCCCGTCATTGACACTTCAAATCTCTTGGTCATTATCCTACTATATTCTTCACAAAACTTTTCATTAGTAGAACCAAAGATAATGTCATCAACATAAATTTGACAAACAAGCAAGTCTTTGTCTATTTTTCTAGTGAAGAGTGTCGAATCCGCTTTGCCCATTACAAAGCCATTCTTGAGAAGAAATTCCTTAAGGCAGTCATGTCATGCTCTTGGGGCTTGGTTAAGCCCATAGAGTGCCTTATGGAGCTTGTAGATGTAGTTGGGGTGCTTGTGATCTTTGAAGCCCGATGGTTGCTCCACATATACCAACTCGGAAAGAGGGTCATTTAAGAATGCACTCTTCACATCCATTTGATAAAGCTTGAAGTTGTGATGTGAGGCATAAGCTAATAGAATACGAATGGATTCAAGCCTTGCCACGAGAGCATAAGTTTCACCAAAGTCAAGACCTTCAATTTGAGTGAATCCTTGAGCAACCAATCTAGCCTTGTTTCTTGTGACAATCCCATTTTCATCTTGTTTGTTCCGGAAAACCCACTTAGTGCCAATCCCATTTTGCTTGGGTCTTGGGACCAATTCTCAAACTTCATTTCTTGTGAAGTTGTTCAACTCTTCTTGCATTGCAATGATCCAATCCGCATAACTAAGAGCTTCTTCTAGCTTGAGAGGCTCCAAAGAGGAAACAAACGAGTAACATCCACAAAAATTTGCTAAACGAGAATGAGTGGTTACCCCTCTTTGGATGCTCCCTAGGATATTATCAACAGGGTGATCCCGTTGAATGCTTTGATGAACTCTTGGGTGGGAAAATGTTGATTGACGTTGAATTGATCCATCATCATCCTCTTCATTGCGAGATTCATCAACTTGAGCATCATCACCTTGAACTCCCCCTTGATCATTGCCATGATCATGATCGTCACCATGAGCTTGAACTTGATCTTGAAGGGAGCTTGGTGGTTCAACTCTTGTCGATGATGATGGATCAATATTAAAATTGATTTCCAGAGCTTGGGCTAACTCTTGATCTTCAACTTGAACTTCATGAGGCCTCACTTCTCCTAGTCCCATTCTCATGATGGATTGGCTAGGAGGTTCTTCATCATCTACAAGGTCATTTTAAACTTGCTCTACTTGAGAGTTGTTTGATTCATCAAATTTCACATCTACCGTGACCTCAACACAACCGGTGTTTTTGTTGAAGACACAATAGGCGTGTTCGTTAGTACCATAACCAAGTAGAAAGCCTTCATCAACCTTTGGTGCAAACTTTGAACTTTTGGTCCTCTTGTTAAGAATGTAACATTTGCAACCAAAGACTCGAAAGTAATGCACCTTTGGTTTGTTACCGGTGAGGATCTCGTACGGAGTCTTGCCCAAATACTTTTTGAAGATAGAGGTGATTGGTGGCATGGCAAGCCGTGTTGATCACCTCGGCCCAAATGATATCTGAAGTCTTGTATTCATCAAGCATTGTTCTTTCCATCTCAGTCAAGGTCCGGTTCTTCCTCTCAACAATGTCATTTTGTTGAGGTGTATATGGAGCGAAGAGCTCATGCTTCATGCCCTCTTCATCGAGAAACTCCTCAACATTGAGATTCTTGAACTCCGTCCCATTATCACTTCTTATTCTCTTGACTTTTAATTCAAACTCATTTGGAGCTCTTCTAATGAATTTCTTGATAATCCCTTAATCTTCACTCTTGTCTTGTAGAAAGAAAACCCATGTAAATCGATAGAAATCATCCACAATGACAAGTCCATACTTGTTTCCACCAATACTAATATATGCAATTGGCCCAAATAAATCCATGTGAAGCAACTTCAAGGGTCTTGAACTAGTCAATATGTTTGTGGGTGGATGAGGAGCACCAACTTCCTTTCCGACTTTACAAGCACTACCAACCTATCTTTCTCAAACACAATGTTTGTTAGTCCTAGAATGTGTTCATCCTTTTGAAGTTTGGCCAAGTTCCTCATCCCAACATGAGCTAGCCGGTGATGCCAAAGCCAACCCAAGCTAGATTTTGCCACTAAACAAGTCTTCTGTTCCACTTTATTTGTTGTGAAATCAACTAAATAAAGCTTTCCATTGAGTTGACCTGTAAAAGCAATAGAGGAATCCTCCCTTCTATGGATTCTCACACCCTCATTAGTAAAGAGACAATTGTAGCCTTTCTCACAAAGTTGTGATATCGACAACAAATTGTACCCCAAAGAATCAACTAAATAAACATTGGAAAGAGATGAGTCTTGTGAGATAGCAACTTCACCTTGACCTATCACATCACCATGGTTGTTGTCACCGAAGGTGATATTTTCAATGGGTGTGTCATATTCTTGCAACTTGGCAAACATATTCTTCTCTCCGGTCATATGATTTGAATATCCACTATCAAGCAACTAAGAAGGTCCACCGGAGGAATATGCCTACAAAACAAGTTTACGCTTTGGTCTTATGTACCCAAAAGAGATTGGGTCCTTGAGTGTTAGGTTTAGAAATCTTAGGCACCCAAACACTCCTCATCATCTTCTTCACATGAGCACCCACATATTTTACCACCATCTTCCCATTATGGTCCCACACAACCGTATAGTCAATGGTGTAGTTGGGAGATGGCTTGTGCTCAATGATCTTCTCATCTTCCTTGGTCTCGTTCGAGCTCATGGCACCTTTGCTTCAATGGTGTTTACTCACACACCATGAGCCATGTTCATCGAATCCCCAAGGTTTGTACCCTTGGTGAACAATGGCACCTCATGACCTCTCAACATTCTTATGCCATTGGTCTTTCCACCTCTAGTGAATCCAAGCCCATCCTTGATACTAGGATATCTTCCGGCTTTATATGCCAGATGGGTCTCAAACTCACTCTTACCTTTGGCCTTGTCTTTGCCAATTACCTTAGTCTGATTTCCCTATTTGTAAGTTGTATGTGTTCTGTGGACATCCTGGGCACACATATGGCAGCATTCGGGTTTCTGTGTAAATCCGGGTGTGACAGATTGGTATCAGAGTTGTGCTGACTGTAGGACCATAGCCTAGGTAGTACTGGTGATCCATTAAGGTTCATCTTGCCCTATAATCCTTGCTTTCACTATCCTCGAAATTTTATTGCTGAATAAATGCTACCCTTGAGCATTTCCCGTCCTTGATAAATTTATCTTTTGGTCAATATATCCTTGGAAGTTTTATCCTCTCCTTGATAATTATTTCTCATTGTTGACCTCTGACATTTACCTCTACCTTGTTTGATATATTGTTGATCTTCAATCCTTTCCTAATCTAACTCCTTGGTGCTTGCTTAACCTTGAATATTTTATTTCTCACCTTGAAATTTGCTATTGTGAGTAACCTTGTTTACTCAGTCGTTCCTTGACCGTAATTCCATTTCACTCCTCCTTGTTCTTCTGTCACTTTAGATTCTTTCCTTGGCCTTTGACCCCAAAGTGTCTTTTCCACTCTTCCTTTATCCTAAAACACTTATATTGTCTGTATCCTGCCGATGCATGCCCATGTCACTTGAAGAATGAAGATACTAGTCTACATCACGAAGTTCAAGCTTGAGTGACTTCAGACTACAAGACGATGTCGCACTCACTACCGCTACAACAAAGAAGTTGGACACCACACTAGACGAGTTTGAAGATGTAGGGTGAAGAAGGTTGAAGAGATAACCTTGCATAGGAGGATTCCCTTGACATTATTGACAACGTTTAGAGTCGCTTTTATGCTTGTGTCTTTAGCTTTGGTTGAGTGTGCTTGTAATGCCTGTTCTTATGCTTTTGATTGATTTGCTTCTTTGGAATGATTGTGTAGTTGGGCTCTCTCTGTTTTCCCCGTAGATCCTTGTTCTTCTTGCTATCTATTCACATAAATCAAATGAAGAACATCAAGAAGGAAACCAGAAGTCAATCCCCGCAATGAACAAATGAAGCTAAGGAAGATTTGAAGTAGAGACTTCGCAACTGCATCAACAAAGAAGATGGAACCAGCTACATCAAGTGACACATTTTGTTATCATGTTTTCTCCCTTTCAGAATCCTGTTGTTCCGTCTCCTCCTTGTTTCTAGTCCTTGCGAATCTCAGGACGAGATTCCATTTAATGGGGGTAGTTTGTCACACCCCAAAATTTTTGGATTTTGGGACTTGAAATGATAGCATAACTAATACAATGATTTTCTCAATTTTCTAAAATTTTCGAACCTTCAAAAAATTAACAGGGAATTTAGTATAGGAAATTTTTGTTTTCTGAGTTAAATTAAAAAACATAGATTTAATATTGAGTGCTTTGCATTCATGCCGATTGCATTTAGTGGTTTTATGTGTGTAAAGTTTTCAGAAACGAGTTTAGAAGCCTAATGGGAATTTTCCAGAGTTTTCTGCCATTTATTCCTATTTTTCTTAGAGCAAATTCCAATTTTTGGAGTAGGCTAAAATCTTTTTCGTGAGGTTCAAATATTTATTTGGGTTCCTCATGTCCAACTCTATCTCTGGAATTTTTCCTAGGATTTTTAGAATTTTCAGAATATTTTTCATTGTTTTAATATCAATTCTGGACTTATCTGGAATTATTTTATAACCAGGAAAATAATTATTCCGAAAATTAAAATCACCCTAAATCTTAGTAGACCAGCCTGGGCCCAAAGTTGACACAATTTTAGGCCAAATTTCAAAGCATATTCGCATTGGAATGGGGCAACCCACCTTTAGTCCCATATTGCTAATGAACCTCGAAGTGAGATGTTTTCTCCCTATATATACAAACCACCTCTCCTATGGAAAAGGCACACCATCGACTCCTTTACAGGGAGGCCCCTTTGTTTGGGATTCCCTAAGGTAGTCTTCTTCCACCATGTCTTCCACTACTGCCCATTCTTCGTCTCGTCGTCGCGCCGAGCCTTCCGTCGTTTTTGGGCTCAACATTTTCAGTAAGACCCTCAGCGAATCTTGTAATTTTCTACCATATTCGTTTAGTCTATACTCTTTCGTAGAAAAACCCTACTAGTTTTAACTGTTAGAAATCTTGTTTAGTCCATAGTTTCCACGTTTTAGATTCGTTTTAATCCGTTTTCGTTGCGATAGACTCATATTGACATAAATTATGATTAGAAGTATTATTTAACTTGTTGTAGGATCGAAACCCTCTAATATAAGCTATCATAGGGAGGTAAAGGATAGCAATAAGTCACAGTAGAGATTTTTTTACAGAAGATAGATTATCAAATTATGAAGCTAACCCTATTGGAATCACGTTAATCGGATGTCTAGAACTCGAGATATAAAATAAACAAACAGACTATGTCAGATGGTGACGAGAATTGACCAAGCCCTATCCTTTAGTGCATTCTTTTAAGCCTTTTCTTTTGATTGGTGTATTGTTCTTAGTTATTATTGTTTGTTTGCTTGTTTAGCTACTTGTATGCTCGTCTAGAAGGAACACGTTTCGAGTGCTATCGAGGAGAAGAGCTTGAAGATCAAGAGCTGAAGACTATGAGTAATTATACTGGATTTGAGGCAAGTTATAGCACGGATAATCCTTGCTACCTAAACACACCTTTTATATTCATTTACTTTCATAAGCATGTGTCTAAATTGATGTCCTATTAAGGTTGTACCTAGCTTGTATACCATGTTCCTTGTTTACCTTGGGTGTATGCATATGGGTAGATTTTGCTATGCGCAGCTACTATCACCATTATTTAACTGTTAATTTTGACTTAATGGTTCACTTCAACATTAATGATAAAACTTGCTTGTTAGCAACATGGTTTAAGGAACTAGAGCATGTGTTGTGTGCTCTGCTCTAGTGTCTCTCCATAAGGTTCGGTTCTTAAAGCGGCAACCCAGGAGCCTGTCACCACCGCTAGAACTATTATGGCTCTGGTCTTGGTCAAGTAACTTGTACGTCTCTAGCTTGCCAGTGGTTACCATCGGGGCCAATGGCGTTAGTGGACACAAGGTGAAAGGGTGTTTCCGGATTCCACCGAGGACGGGCGATCCGTCGGCTAGGTCACATTACACCCAGTCCCGCGTTGGGAGTCTCTGTGATGGGGAACTCCACACGTTGCGCATAGATGGGTGTGATGCCCGCATGGCATGAGTTGCCCGCGCTTCGGACGCCATTGACCCCCTCACGTTGCGCCCTGAGGGTCAGTCAATCTCGGTGCTTAGAGTCTCACCACCTTATTGTACCTTAGCGGCTAATGTCTTGTTAGGGTATCTTGTGAAAAATCTCGTAGCGTCCCTATGCAGTCACACCTCGGAAGTGTTGATGTGCGTGGTTAGGTGCAAAGTTCTTTTAAACTTTTACGCTACTGGTGGGTAAAGGGCGAAACCTCTGCGGTGTAAATCTATTATGATAGCCTTGCTCAAGGTCACGAGCGGTCTGGATCCTTTTTGATTAGAAGATGATGTTTATTTATGCTTAATGTCACTTATACTTTATTAATTGGGTTGCAACTGGGTTTCATTCACTTGTAGTAACTTGGATAATGTTAAAACGAACCAACTAAAAGTGCTAATGCAGTTCAGCCGTGTCTAGCCTTACATTGAGCCTTCATACACCCGTCCTATACTTGCTAAGTAAATGTTTTACTTACATTTGCCATTATTCAACAAAATCCCGGATGGGTAACAGATGGATCAGTGATTGAGATAGCTATTGAGTTTTCTGGGATTTCAATACTTCTGAGCTGTGGTCAACCAGTCGGTATCCCTATGGACTTGTGGCTCTACCTGTCGAGAGAGTTAGACTTCCGCTGTGTTTTCTTTAGGTAAACTCTGATGTAAACTATTTTATTCGAGCATATGTACTATGATTTCCATATTTGTAAGTTGTATGTGTTCTGTGGACATCCTGGGCACACATATGGCAGCATTCAGGTTTCTGTGTAAATTCGGGTGTGACAGAGAGCTTGCTAGAGCTCAAAGAGGGTCTGGACGCTGAAGAACAGCCAGGGAACCAGCAACCCTCAAAGGAGAGGGCCAATGGGTATAAATACCCCACTCCCACAAAACTAGCCGTTACTGTCAATGGAAAACCGGTCACACCGGTTTCTCAAACCAACTAGTCGTTAACCATGTTAGAGCCCCAACCCGGTCGTACCTCTTTCCAAAACTGGTTAGACCGGTTTTGGACCAGCCAGCACACTAAGTACTAAAAAGACTTGTCTCTCAAGGCTTTCTCACTTGGGTTCACCTATGAGCACTTGTGGTGTTGTAAAACAACTAATGTTGCATCCCTCTTGATAGTACGACACTCCTATACTCAAGATTACAAACAACAAATAAAAACTGCACTTGAGCCAATGGCTTAGAATTTTCAAGTGTATGAACCAATTCATAAGCCATTCCAATATATGATACAATAATGATTAGATGCATTGCATTGCTTCACTAGATAATGCTTGATTAATGCCTAGAGATCAAACCAATATGCTATACATTTCACCCCAACAAAGTCCCTCTGCTACAAGACCACCTTGCCCTTCTCTTTCCTTGGTGCCTCGTCACTCCCATCTAGCTTGATCCTTTCATCCTACCTTGCCACTTTAAGATTAGCTTTGCTTTGCATGACCATGAATACCACTTTGAAATCCATGTCTTCAACTAAACCTATGATATGTTCATTATGATCCTCTATGTTCTTTATATCAAATAACTTGTCTACAAGCTTCTCTTCATATGAGACTATTTGCTAACCATAGAATCATGTCTCCTTTTTTTATTAATTCTATGGCTTAAGGACCAAGTCTAAAAAAAATCCCAATTTCTTCAAATAAATTATCCCAATTTCCTTTGACGAGCTTCTTCTAGATGAGACCAACCGATATGCATAAACCCTTGTCTCTTTTGTCATTCATATTAACTTGTCATTGTCTATCTTAGTATCATGGGATCACATCCACTTGCTTGCTCTTATGTCATCAAATACTACAAGAGAGATTTCATTCTCATTAATGCATGTGTCTCGCAAATAACCATAAGAATAAAACCCTGCTCATATGCTTACGCAAACAAGTTAGTTCACAAATCATGTTGTCATGCAAATCACCAAAACACATAAGTGCCTAGATGCACTTTCAAGATTGCATGGCAATTTTATCATGATAAGCCTCATTTCTACGCGTCCTTGAGAGGCAGCTCTCATAGCTCTGTACCATTTGTAACAGTGTCATTTTAGGATTCAGCTTCATCTGAAGCCTAGAGTTGAGGCTCTCACTCCGTTGGTTGCTCCTAATTCCTAAATAGCACTTACCCACATGATACGCAGCACACCATATTTTCCTCAGCTCATACAAAAGATAAAGATAGGAGTCCGTTGTAATCTCATACTCTGCGAGGAATGCCAGCCATTTCTTCTCAATCTCTTCTATGGAGCAAGTGTCATACAGAAAGGTCCTGATCACATCCTTGATTTTGTCATTGTGAATATTACGCACAA
>OAMR01000236.1:58604-69938 GCA_900205405.1 Echinochloa crus-galli | reverse complement strand
TGATCTTCATGAACAGTGCATTTTTTAGGTAGTGTTTGGTTTGTTAGATGAATCGGTTCTTGCAGGAGCATCTGGAGCTGTGAATGGCTCAGATTGCAAGGCAATTTTATCATCATCAGCCTCATTTCTGCGCGTCCTTGAAAGGCGGCTCTCATAGCTCTGTACCATTTGTAACAGTGTCATTTTAGGATTCAGCTTCATCTGAAGCCTAGAGTTGAGGCTCTCACTCCGTTGGTTGCTCCTAATTCCTAAATAGCACTTACCCACATGATACGCAGTACACCATATTTTCCTCAGTTGATACATCAGATTAATCCAAGAGTTCGTTGTAACCTCATACTCTGCAAGGATTCTTCTTAATCTCTTCTATGGAGCAACAGTCATACATAAAGACCCTAAACACATCCTTCACTTTGTCATCTTTAATATTACGCACAAGGTTATGCTCAATATGCCATCCACAAAGCCTATGCGATGTATTCAACCACACAGTCCTTATTGCTCTCTGCATAGCAAGGTCTCCATCAGTGATCACGTTAGTAGGATGCTTCTGAATATTAGTGTCTGAAAATGTTCTAAGCAGCCATTCATACAATGCTGCATTCTCATGAGAAATTATTGAATACCCAAAAACAACAGTGCGTTGATGATTCACCCCAACTAGGTGCTATCAAATACAACGACATCACCAAATGCTGCATAATCAAGCAGGCACTGAGTATCACACCAGAATAGTCCCACCAGATGTCCTTGCCCATCAGTCATGCTCCTGAAAAAAAATTCAGGGTCCCTCAGTTCACACTCCCTAAGGTGTCTGAGGACTGTTTGAGCATCACTAGCAGAAATTGACTCCTCCTTATCACGATGGAAGAAGTTGTACAAGTCCCATTGTGTGTAGCCAACTTTATCATACACACCGTACTGCATTTCTAGAACTTTGTATATCAGGTATTTAGGGATACCAGTAATCTGCAACTCGAGAATTTCTGCTTTCTGCTCATCGCAAATTCTTCGATGTGGAGGCAGCAGACAACTAAGGTCACTTGGCACCATAGGATGGTTGCGTTCATCGATGAAATCATTCACAAACCACTACCCCGTGTTCTTATCTCGTGCAATCACAAATCTAGCAGGGCATCCAATACGAGTTATACTTCGTGGCCTGTGCTGATTATCCTCCCTGATCATGTGCGTCGTTGCACGGAAACCCTCATGATTGCAATATAACTTCCTAAGGATCACATGATTATGGCCAACGTCCCACTCAACATTGCCCTTCCTCACACTGAATCCTTTCTCAAGAGCATATGCATTGTCAAACTGAATTCCTTCATCTTCACTAGCGAACGTAGACGTAACAATTTGATTGTACTCCATCAAAGACCCAATATCCGCCACCTCCAGCAAGGACTCCTGCAGCCACCAAGAAAGTTACACAAATTAGATATCCGAATAACAAATTTACACCTTTTGTCACTGTCTACCGCAAGTTGCCATCTGATGAACACCGGCATATCAAGAAATGAAATTTGAGCCAATGGCGGAGTCCAACCTGCGGGTTGTGGCCTACTAAATGCCTACTCAATTGAATCTGGTGCAGCAGCCGCAAGGGCGCGACAAGGTTGTGGAACACAACCGGCAAGGTAGGTGATGGCGGCGAAGCACGGCTGCGCCGACTAGGGCATCCCCGCGTAGAGGCTATGGGCAGCGGAGTGCGATAGGGGCTGGCAAGTGTAGGGCCGTCGACAACGAGCGAGGGCGACGTCGAGGGAGATGGTGAGTGTAGGGAGTTGGCAGCGGCGCATCGGCGGGGGCTTGGTCACAGAGGAGGCACGGGCGGCTAGAGGCAATGCGTGTGATTTGGGGTTCATCCTGGGCGCCGTCCAGGGGTGGGCCAGTGGGGAGGGGGTATTGGGTGGAAAAATGACCTTCTTACCCTTGAGGGATTAAGATTGTCTAATGGAATTAATTTCGGGAGGTACCTCCCAACCACCGTAAAAGGGCTCTTGAATTTATGTCGTCGAAAAGATACGGGAGGCACCCTTCCAGCTCTTATTTACAGCAATGCCGGACCGCAGCCGAGCAGCCGAGTCTATGCTTCCGATCACTGTAGAGTCCTAATTATGGACATAAAACTAGCAAATTGCCCCGCATTGTTATGGTCAAATTATTAATAATATATTTTTAAATCTAACATAGCTGTTTATATCTGTTATTATATTTTTCATTGCTTCAATGGATCTTTGCATGTTCTGTTGAGAGCCTCAAGAACTTTAACGCAATATATTTATTTCTACACATTTTGCATCTTTATCTTATTTTTAAAAAAATAGTAAAAGGGCGTCTAGAGATAAATAGATACACATTGTCTCTAATTTTAATATTTTTTATAGTCATATCCAAGCTAAGTTGATCACGACATTATTTCACACATATCATATGTCTCGGGGATAATACACAACACGCAAAGCAGAATTGATCTGATTCCTGAATGCAACCTCATTGATAATTCTAATCTCAAATCTGCGTCCATGAGAATGATATTTCTCACATGGCCCGGTTTAACCAGCATAATTACTGTGTGAGTGTAATATACATGCGTGTTAGTATACTTGGCCCCATTTCTCAGAGCAAATACCAAGCACAGGTGCCCCGGGCGCACCTATGATCACTTCTACAAAACGTCACATTCATCCACTGCATTTAGTACCAGACATAAAAATATCCGATACTAAAGCGGCACAGAGCCATTTTAGTACCAGGTGAGCCACTTTAGTGGCTGGTAACTAAATGTCACAGTAACCAGCCGGTGCTAAAGTGGTGCGACCATTTAATACTGGCTGGTAACACTAGCCGGTACTAAAGTGTGGCATTTAGTACCGGCTGGTGTTGGATCTCCCACTCAGTCACATATGATGCATATGTGGGATGGTAAGGAAGCAATGCGAGAGGCTAGAGATCATGGTTTCGAATCCTCGCGTTCGTGTGAAAAAATCGTGTGACTTGTGACTTGTGGCTTGTGATGCTGCGCGTGTGCGGGCTTCCTGGATGTGGCTTGTGATTGTTGCGTGTATCCATAGGATTGATGTTTTCATCACCCCCCCTCTGGAATTGGAGTCGTCCTCGACTCAAGCTCATCTTCTTCTCCAAAGTATGGCCTCAAATATGAAATGTTAAAGGTGGGACTAACCCCAAACTTGGGAGGCAACTCAAGTTTATATGCATTATCATTAATCTTCTCAATAATTTTGAAAGGACCATCAGCTCTCTGCATCAACTTAGACTTTCTCAAATATGGAAATCTCTTTTTTCTCAAGTACAACCACACTAAACCACATGTTTCAAGCTTAACTTTTTTTATACCTTTACTACCAGCAATTCTATACTTTTCGTTCATCTTTTCATTGTTGTGCTTAGTTTTTTTATGCATTTGCAAAATAAATTCAGCATGTTCCTTGCCATCATTATGAATCCTCTCACTAGTAGGTAAAGGCAAAATATCAATAGGAACACGTGGATTGAAACAATTCACTACCTGAAGGACATACCTTGGTGGTAGAATGTGTTGCTCGATTGTATGCAAACTCCATATTTGGTAAATATTCTTCCCACATCCTCAAATTTTTGTTTGAAATAGCTCTCAACATAGTGCCCAAAGTGCGGTTCACTGTTGGTGGTTGTTACAGCACGATTTTGACCGCCAATTCTTGGGAATAAATGAGATTGTATGAATCATTCCATACACTTAGGTTTACTTTCTAATAAACTTCCACGAGTTTTGGTGAATATCCAATGTGTATGTACATAATTGACAAATATGTGCTGAAAGGGATAGAATTGGCTAATTCGGCCAAACCACTTGGTACGGATGAGTTACCCCTTTAGCCATAAGGCGCCACCTGGGGGTCGGCCGACCCACCCTGGACTTCATCCCGTCCAGGTGCATTTCGAGGAGGAGTTGCTGCCAAGTCACCTGATCCTCGAGGATAATGTTTCCTAATTCTTGGATGGCGGGAACTGACCTTAGAGACTATAAAAGGAGGCCCTCACCCCCTCTCTCAACACTTGAAGCCTCACTCTCACTCTAACTTGAAGACTTGTATTCCTAGGTAGTGGAGCTAGGCTAGTGCTTTTCCTTTAGCGAAGAAAGTCGTCCTTGGGACGAGCACACCTCGTCCTTAAGTAATGGCTTTGTATCCGACTCGTCAGTATCCTATTCATAATGCATAGCTGAGTCTCGGTTGCTTTGTTATGTTAGTAGTATATCATGTGTTGTCTTGTTATGTTGTTATCATAGTGAATCATACTATGGCTTGGTGCTACACTAGTTATGCTTTATATATGATTCGACCAGATGATCTGGGTATGGATACTGGTTCGTTGTGCTTTCCGGTTTGCCTTAGCGTCTTACTCGTCCATCTGAAGGGTGGGAGACCCGGGGCGTTAGGACAGTGACCTCCTACATGAGTGTGGTGCTCAGGTATGCGGGAACCTTCGGATATGACCGTGCTCCACGGTGTTACTGGGGTAGACGACAGGTGGTGACAGCCCTGTCCGTTCGCTACGAAGTTGCTTCGTGGTTAGTGTACTCCCCGACGTTTGGGTTCGGTGTAGGAAATCTGAAAGATGTAACGGTTCGGATGTACTCCGGGGCAGGACATTCTCCTTGGTATCCCTAATTTCCCAGCACTTGCAGCTCTAACCATATGTATGTTGCTTAACCCTTGCTTATCTGAATAGATGCTATTAGGACCCTGTTGTATGCCTATGCTCCCACCAACCTTAGGTTTATTTGTTTATTCTTATCCTGAGTCTGTGTGTCACATTACCCCAATTCATATCTTTATCATAACTTACCCCTGCATTCACTATAGTTTGTGCCTTACTCATGTCGTCTCGGTCATTTGCCAAGTAAACTCTTTTACATCATGCCCTCATTCGGTGAAGTATAAATAACGATACCTGAATACTCTCTGGGTGAAATGCTACAACGTTATACCCATGCGCTTGCGGATCCTTCTGTAATCGTTAAGACATATCACATTACATTCCTAGTGCCGTAGCCAGGGACATAACCATTCCTAGTGATTGTGTTAAGAAATGTCAACAATGTCCTTGGTTGCATCGTTTAGAGCACCATTAGTTTTGTTTCTGGATTAATTCCAGTCCCTTCATTTAATTTTTAGATCAATGTTTAGGAGCTGCCCAGTCGGCCCCCTTCGCGCACCTGTAGAGTATAGTAGATGTCCTTCATGTTAGGACCCCCTGATCTATGTTGTTGGTGAATGTGATATGACTCGATAAAATAAACTTATTGTTCATTCCATTATTTAGGAGAATTTATTTTGAAAATATAAAACTATACCCTATCCTTTCATCCCATCCATATACTTTTATCATCCACCTTACACATATGCGTGAGAGTTCATTTCTGAAAAAGCTTGTCATGACTAGTATAATGTCTTGTCGAATTTTGAGTCCCCGAAGACAGTCATGTTGCTCCAGGTCAATTGCAAGAATATTTATCATCAGGGTTGCATTAGAAGTCCTCATGCCTTGGTGATACACTAAAAAAATAATAAAGGACTCATGAAAGTCCAAATATGCAAAAGCAAGAAGAAAAGGAGAAAAAAGAAGAATGAGAAATAAAATAACAAAAGGAAAAGAGAAAATAAAAGGGGTCATGAGGCTGAGGACCAAGAATGAATCTTCATTTCAAGCTTGCAATTTGATAAAGGGGTGATGGACATGAGCTCCAGGAACCAATCTTTGACTTGAACGAAATACGTGTCTTGACAAGATCACCACCTGAGAGACAAAAGAAGACATACAAAAGAGAGTGAGTGAAAAGAAGGAGTGACTCCAGAGCATGAGAGTATCAGGGGTGAAGGGACAAGGGTTGTTTATTTGTAAAAATCAGAAAACCCCGAATGCAGAATGACCAAGTGGTTTCGTTGTAGGAGTTGTTCCGTCCATCAACCGCCCAAGATCCAGTGAGTAGCCACTTCAAATCCACAGGTATGGAGAAAGGTTTGGAATAATAAATAAGCATTCATTCATTACATTTAATTACATGAAAGGATCCTTACCTGAGTTTGTCACACCCGGATTTACACAGAAACCCGAATGCTACTGTATGTGTGCCCAGGAAGTCCACAAAACACATACAGCTTACAAATGTGGTAAAACAGAGTACATATGCTCGAATAAACTAGTTTTGCATCAGAGTTTAACTAAAACACAGCGGAAGACTATTTACTAACTATCTTCACAAGTAGAGCCTCAAGTCCACAGGGACACCGACTGGTTGACCACAGCTCAGAATTCAGACGATCCTCAGGAAATCTCAGTAGTTGTCTCTTTCACTCCATCTGTTACCCATCCTGGATTTTGTTGAATATTGGCAAGTGTAAGTAATTGTCTTACTTAGCAAATACAACACGGATAATGAAGGCTTAAAAGAAAGGCTTGACACGGCTGTACTGCATTAGCAAGTTTTAGTTGTTTCATTTATATGTGTGCCTAGGAAGTCCACAGAACACAACAAAATAAATAGCGCAACGTGAGGAACCCCCGCCATACGGTGGCTCTCAACACGGGACTGTGCCTTGACGAGACATAGCCGACGGAAAACCCGTCCTCGGTGGATCAAACCATACTCTCACCCATGCTTCCCATAACGCTCTCGGCCTGTCAGTAACTACTGTTAAATTAGAGTCGTACATGTTACTTGTCCAAGACCAGAGCCATTATAGTTCCGGCGGTGGCGACTGGCTCCTGCGTGGCCGCTTTAAGAACCGGTCCTTACGGAGAGACACTAGGGCCAAACGCGAAGCGCTGTCGGCCTGTCAGTAACTACTGTTAAATTAGAGCCGTACATGTTACTTGTCCAAGACCAGAGCCATTATAGTTCTGGCGGTGGCGACTGGCTCCTGGGTGGCCGCTTTAAGAACCGGTCCTTACGGAGAGACACTAGGGTCAAACACGAAGCATACGCCCTAGTTCCCTGATCCATGTTGCTAAAAAGCAAGTTTTAATCATCAGGTTGGAGTGAACCATTATGTCAAAGTTAACATTTGCATAATAGTGACAGTACCTGCGCCTAGCAAGGATCTACCCAAATGCATAAACCCAGGATGTTCAAGGTACGGGATAAACAGAGCTAGGTACAACCTTAATAGGAATAATTTAGACACATGCATATGCAGTAAATTATGTAAAGGTGTGTTTAGGTAGCAAGGATTGTCCGTGCTATACTTGCCTCAAATCCAGTGTATTCTCTTAGTCTTCGGATCTTGATCTTCAAACTTGACAGCACTTGAAGTGTGTTCCTTCGCTCGATGACGTTCCTCTACTCGCGGCAATCATCGGCACAATCAAGCAAACAATATATACTAAGAACAGTACACCAATCAAAGGAAAAGATTTAAAAGAACGCACTAGAGGATAGGGCTTGGTTCGGTGGTCACGCGAGCGCAAGAATCGCTGACAACGGAGCAACGATTGAAAAGATACAACTATCGGAGGATTTATATTAAATGAAGGGCTATAAGCTTCATTTATTTTAATTTAAGTAAAACCAGGTGTAAATAATGAATATAACTTATATTTTAACCTTTAGAAAAGACGAGGTAAACTTAGTCATATTTTAATTGTAGATGTTCAAGTACAAATTATTCTAATTAAAGTATTAACTAAAAATAAACCATGAGAACATCTAATCGAATAATCTTATGAGTCGTGATTTAACTAATCAATATAATGATAGAAACATGTTTATGTTGGTATTAACCAGTATTAACACATTAGTTATGAAAACTCGAGGTTTAACTCTAATTTGATTTTAATTAGAAAACTAGTGGTCATAAACATTAATCAATTTAACATGAGTTTATGAAGAATCGAGATAGAACCTATTTAAACTTTTAGTTAGAAAGATTATGAAATAAATATTAATCATGTTAATATTATTTATGAAAATCGAGTTAACCTTAGTCAGCTTTTATTTACAAAACACGGTAAATAAATATTAATCATATTAATATTAACTTATAAGGACCGAGGTATAACCTACTTAAATTTTTATGTATAAACTCATTGAATAATATTAATCAAATTAATATTTAACAAGAAAAACCGATGTGTTAAACTTAATTAGATTTTATTTAAGAAAGCACATGTAATTAGTCTTTAATCAAATCAATAAATAAATAAATTTCAGAAATAAAGTATGGTGTAAATAGCAGTGCTAACGTGTAGTTTATGTTGACATGAACCTATGCGATGAAAATGAAATTAAGCGGACCTAAAACGCGGATTCTATAAGATAAACAAGGTTGCAGGGATCTAAACGAAATTTTACTGTAACCGGCAGGGGTTATCGTGCAAGATTTCATAGACCCAGTGAACAGTTACTGATAATTGAGGAAACCTCGGGGTTAGATATGTAAGAGGGGCTCGGCTGGATTTAAGTGTGAAGGTGGGGTTCTTTATAGGGGGGTTTCTGCAAAAAAGCTCCAAGAGCTTCTCGGCCATGGCCGCTTATCATAAACCAAAGTTACTACAAGTATATGAATCCTAGTTGAATTCCCCAATTAGTAATGTAGTAGACATGCCGGGCTGGCGCGAGAAAAGAAGAAAGGAGGGGAAGGCTGGGCCGAGAAAAGAATTGAAGGAGCAAAACCAGGCCGGTGAAATAGCTAAGGGGGCAAAAGCGGACTCAGGCCTAAAGAACTTTTCTAGCACTCAAACAAAGGTGATTCAAACTCGAATTTAAATCTGACGTAAATTCCGTTTGAACCAAAACACATGCAGCAGCATGAATGCAACACACACAACATTTTATTTATATTTCACAAATATTTTTATATATATTTTCTTTTCAATTACACTACAAATTCCCTGTAAATTAGATAAAGCTTGAAAATTTTTAGAAAATTGAGAAAATTATTGTATTAATTATGTTGAAAATTCACATCCCAAAATTTGAAAATTTTGGGGTGTGACAAACTACCCCCCTTAACAGGAATCTCGTCCCGAGATTCAGAGGAAAGGCTAGCAAGAATAAAAGGTTTGAGGTGGGTGACTTCCGACATCTTGTAGACTTTATTCAGATCGGTGGTCATTACATGGACTTGAGAATCACACTCCTTCAGGCTACAGAAATACCATGAATCACTTTGTGGTCACTTCCCTTAATTCTACTTCTACTACCCTGATTGGATTATTGGGGTACACCCAGATTGATTCCTAGATTGTTTTTCCTTGACGTGAGTGTCCCCATCTGTGGCGACTCCCTTTCCACTTAGCACAGTCTTATCTTGTGGGTGTGGTCATGTCGGGTTCTTCTACTCCCGCAACGCCTTGTACGCATCGACACCTTTCTGCCCCCCTGTTGTCACTAAGGTTGATGATCTGTTTCTCCAACGACACGCGTGCGCATGATGGCCTTCTTCGCCACAACGGTAGCATCTGCCTGTTGCAGCAAATTCTAGAGGTATCGGCCATTGACCAGCTTGTGGTCCTTTTCTTTCGTAGTTTGGGGAATATGGTTGGAATTCGCCTCTACCCCTCTTATTGGCTGGTCTCTTACTGTTCTGGTTACCTGTCTTGTTACAGATGTAACACTGGCTTGTAGTATCCTCTCTTACCAAAAAGGTAGCGTAAATTTTGTCTCGGCCTGCTTCCTGTACCGTCTTCCCTGCTGGTGGAGTATTTTGTACATCTGGATTCATCTCGAGGTAGTGGTGTGGAGGTGGACGTCTTCCAGGTGCTTGGTGTGTTGATCTTGGAATCCGTGAGTTTGAGTGGATCTGGAACAATTATCACCACTTGCCCCTGGTACAAGTATCTCCTTTCCTCGGCTCCTTTCGTTTATTTGCTGCTTGGGTCCACTGCCTTTCTTGGGTTGAAATTCTGTGAGGGTGATACTCCAATCCTCAAGGCCCATAATTGGAGCACTACCTTTAGCTTGGGCAACTCATTGTGGGGCTGACCTTCTAGCGTACGCCCCCTGTTCTTTGTTGATATTCGAACGGAAACATTGATACGCCTCAGTTGTCATTAGACTAGCTTCAACCTGAGGACATGGAAGGCCATGGTGTTCACAACATACACAACCTCCTGGAGTCGTAGTGTCTTTATGTTGTAGCCTCCCTTCTAGCTCTGAATCTCCATGAATCCTTTTATTCTGCTGGCAATCCCATGCTCCTACCACCTGCCTTCTTACTGTCCTGGGTGAACTCCCACATTGGTCATCTCCGTAGATAAGGGAGATGATAACTCACAGGCCTCTGCTTGCATGGCTAAGGGCTTCTCATGGTTGAATGATGGCGGGAACGCTGTTAGTGAGACCTTACAGTTTCCTTCATTGCTTTTGTTGTAATCGTCGAGAAGCATGGCTTGCTCCATCATAGTTTGTTTGATTTCTCCCATAGCTTGAGCCATCGTGTGCAATGCCTGTGTTTGTACTACCATGAGCTCTGCCATCTTGAGATGGATTGAAGTAGCTGGTGTTTCTTTTCCAGGGGCACTATCTGTATTGCTTTCAAGGGGATTCACCATCTGGGGAGGGGTTGCGAAAAAAAAGGAGAAGGGGTGAGGAAGGAGGAGTAAGCCTTTGAAGGTAAGAACCCAGCTAAGAAGCTGATGTCATTGCAGGTAGATGACCAACAATACACCAACAATCATTACAAAGAACCAAATCAATCAAAGGCATAAGGACAGGCATGACAAACACACTCAACCAAGGTTAAACACACAAGTTTAAAAGCGACTCTAAACGTTGTCAATAAGGTCAAGGGAATCCTCCTAGGCAAGGTTATCTCTTGCGCTTAGTATAGGCATCCTTCAACTTGACCTTCTAACTTCTTGATGTAGTGGTAGTTTTGTAATTTGAAGTCGTTCAGGCTTGAACTTCTTGTGGCAGACGGACGATATCTTCATTCTTCAAGTGACTTGCAAACGCACCGGGATGATACAGACAATCTAAATGTTTTAGGATGAAGGAAAAGTAGTAAAGGCACTTTGGAAATCAGAAGCCAAGGTAAGAATCCAAAGTGACAATATTTGAAGGACAAGGAGGTGTGAAATGGAAATAGAAATTTTTAAGGAGAATGAATGGCCAAGGTAAAGCAATTAACAAGGAGAACAAAACACTATGCAGTCGGCATGAATGCAACACATACAACATTTTATTTATCTTTCGCAAAAAGTTTTATTTATATATATAATTTTCGACTACAAATTCCCTGTAAATTAAATAAAGTTTGAAAAATTTTAGAAAATTGAGAAAATTATTGTATTAATTATGTTGAAAATTCACATCCCAAAATT
>OAMR01000236.1:43027-56519 GCA_900205405.1 Echinochloa crus-galli | reverse complement strand
ACGCTGGGCCGAGCGGCTTGTTGGGCCGGGGGAGAGAACGGGCCGGGGCGGCCGGTGGTGGGCCATGCGAGCGTGCGAGCGGCCGAGGTTGGTTCGCGCTGGCTCTGGGCCGATGCTAGCGGGCCGGGGCGGTGGGCTCGGCTGGCCGGGTTGGCGCGGGAAAAGAAGAAAGGAGGGGAAGGCTGGGCCGAGAAAAGAATTGAAGGAGCAAAACCAGGCCGGGGAAATAGCTAAGGGGGCAAAAGCGGACTCAGGCCTAAAGAACTTTTCTAGCACTCAAACAAAGGTGATTCAAACTCGAATTTAAATCTGATTTAAATTCCGTTTGAACCAAAACACATGCAGCAGCATGAGTGCAACAGACACAACATTTTATTTATATTTCGCAAATATTTTTATATATATTTTTTTTCAATTACAAATTCCCTGTAAATTAAATAAAGCTTGAAAAATTTTAGAAAATTGAGAAAATTATTCTATTAATTATGTTAAAAATTCACATCCCAAAATTCAAAAATTTTGGGGTGTGACAGAGTTCTTGCTCTAATTTCAATTCTTTACTTGGGACAAGCAAAGATCTAAGTTTGGGGGAGCTTGTTGGCAGTCGTTACGGCCTAATTTCTGACATCCAATCGAGTATAAAATGAACGGAATGAACCAATGCACCATAGCTATATGACTTATTTCTAACCATTTCCACAAGCTTTGGTGTTTATTTGATTCGTACCAAGACACGAAGACATGAAATGCATCAGAACTCCAGGCTTGGTCGGACCATCAGAGCTGCCACAACACAAAGCCAGCGGACTGAAAGACAGGAGGAGCTCAAGCCCAACTCGACCGAAGCCCACCAGTGGCCCGAACCAGGAAACCGCCCTATAAATCGCCTCAGCAAACATCAAGCATGTGGCAGGGGCAGACGCGATGTAGAGGTTGTGTAGAGGCGGTTCGGCCGAACACGTGGCATTCGGCCGAACCCCCTAGTTGGGCCGAACCCCCATGGTTCGGCCGAACTAGGGGTGCACCGCCATTAGTTGCCTTGGCAGCTACTCTGCCTCCATCGTCCTTGGCCAGCTATAAACAGAGGTCCTCGCCTCCTGAAATGACACACAAGAAAAGAGAAGGGCAGCTTCCTAGCGAAGCGCTCCCACTTTCGTATCTATAAGATATAGAGAGAGGAGAGGTGAGTGTGGCGGAGAGGAGCCAGAGTGTTGGTCCCTCTTCCACCTGTACCTCTACGGATGTGGCTCTGCTTCGAGTGACATCCGGGTCATGTCTGGTAATTCTTGAATCTTTCTCTAATTAATTGAGCATCAGTTCTTACTTTTATTTGCTTCCTGGTTCCTCGTTCATTGCTTACTTGATTGGTATAATTGTATACTGGTTGCTTTGCTTGGGTACTTATCTTTCTATATGAGATAAGTACTATCCGACTAGTGTAGGCACAGTGCCTAGGCTTAAGGTTAGCTTGGTTTGCATCTGATTCAACGGACATGTGGTAGCCGTTAGGTGGTGATAGCCCTATACGACCTACGTAATCCACCACGTTAATCTCATACAGAAGGAGCCTCCTGTGGAGATTAGTGGTAACCCTTCTCATCCCTTTTCTGTGTGTCACGTGCACCATTTCCCGACGTAAGCAAATACTTGTGGTAGCTTTCCTGCTTAGTTGGTCAGAAGGATCTCATTACTAGACTCGTACCTTCTCTACCCTTCTCTCGTTCTTGCTTCCTTTTCTTCGTCGTCACCCACTCCATTCCACGATTTGTGGACAACTTAGTTTAGAATTAGTTCACTTCTCGTTCCCCATGGAAATTGATACTCTAGAATACTCCCAGGTGAAAGCTACATCGGTATTCATCCACTTGCGGATTTATCTGTAGGTCGTAAGGAGTGCCAACAACGGCATAGGGATTCTACGAGGCTTTTCATAGGACACCCTAACAAGCACAGTAGCCACTTAGGTACAACATAGGCAGCATGACCAAAGGCATCGAGATTGACTGACGCTTACGGCATCACGCCAATAAGGGCGTCAATGCCATCCGGAGCGTGAGCATCGCACCCAACAATGCGCAAAGTGTGGAGCTTTCCATCACAGAGACTCCCAGCACAAGACTGTGCCAAACGAGACATAGCCAACAGATCAACTGTCCTTGATGGATCGAACCATACTCTCTCACCCATGTTACCCATAGAGCGCCTTTCGGTAACCACTGGCAAGCTAGAGACCTACAAGCTACTTGTCCAAGACCAGAGCCATAATAGTTCCGGCGGTGGCGACAGACTCCTAGGTTGCCGCTTTAAGAACCAGACATTACTGAGAGACACTAGAACAAAGCACGAATCACATGCTCTAGCTCCCTGAACCATGTTGCTAAAAGGCAAGTTTTATCATCAACGTTGAAGTGAACTAGTAAGTCAAGGTTAACTGTTAAAGAAATGGTGATAGTAGCTGCGCCTAGTAAGGAACTACCCATATGCATGTAAGGAACTACCCGTATGCATGACCCCGGGATATCAATGGATAGGAAATACAAATCTAGATTCAACCTTAATGGTAAAGAAATTTAGACACATGCATATGAAATGGATGATTAAAGGGTGTTTAGGAAGCATTGATTGTCCGTGCTATACTTGCCTTCCTCAAAGAGCGGTTCCTATTGCTGCTGCTGGTGGTCCTACTCCTCGTAGCCTTGCTCGAAACTGAACTCGAACGGCTCACCGACTGGACACACGAATCACCACACATGCATCCACACAAGCCAGTACATGCAAATAAGTCACTCTATTAGAACAATACACCAAACAGTAGCAAAAGAGCAAAAGGAGGATATAAAACTATTCTACGCTTCGCTACGAACCATGAGCGCAAGAATCGCTCTCATCAGAGATAAACGGGAAAGTTATGGCTTTTCTAAGGTCCAGGGACTTGCTGGCAAGTTTCAGAAACTTTCAGGGGCTTAACTGCAAAAACTCAGGGACCTAAACATGAGGGCTCAAGGATAAAAAGGGCTTAAAAGGATGAAACTCACTAATTTACTAAAGCTCAAGGGTTTTTTATAAAAGTTAGGACCTATTTGTAAATACTTTTGAATAACAGTGGATGGTGGGTTGATTTTGAAGAAAGGCAAGGTCTCTTTTGCAATACACAGCACGGTTGACCCGGGGTCTTACCGGTATTGACCCAGTCCGGTAGTGAAGGGCGGCGGCGGGCTTGCTGGAGTTAGCTTGATCTCGGGCTCCCGGCCACCATTTGGGACGAGATGTGGATAGGGAAGCAGGAAGAGCACAGGGAGGTCATCTAGAAGTTCCTCAACGATGGCTAGCCGGCATAGGTGACGGCGACGACAGGCGGCCGACAACGAGGTGGCGGCAGCGCTATGGGACACGAGAAGAAACGGGGAAAAACTCTGGGCAAACTCTGGGGAAAAACTTTGCATGGCTTCATGCTTCGGTCGAACTGTATCACTATTTGTGGTCTGAAACTCGCCCAGTTCAGTCTCTTTGAGTTCCAATCTTTTTCTTAACTTCTCTAGGGCTTCATCTGAGCTACCTGGTGCTAGAATTTTCACAAGTGTGCACCATACCTAACTCTAAGCTCACATTGGTCAAGCCTATATTCGGTACATCTCTTTCACGTTAGCGTATATTGGGTATGGTACAACAAGCTGTACAAATATTAAACTGATATTGTCGGTGTTCGGGTCGGTCGCCCGACACTAACTAGAACGAATGCGTTGCGTCCACTCTCTCGATGGTTGGTGCAAAGGCTAACACAATGGCACGGGGTTTATCCTGGTCCTGGCGACGGGGCCGTACGTCCAGCAAGGGGCGTGCTCGCACTGTATTACTTCGCACCGGGGTGCTTGTAGTAGGGCTTTACAAGCGAGGCGGGAGAGGAGGAGAAGCCTCCAATTCCCAAGCGTCTCGGATGGTTGTGTTGTTTGGGTTGGTGTTGTTGCTCTGGTAGCTTATTGCTTGCCTATTGCCGCCGGACCCTGGCCGGGAGTCTACCTCCTCCTTTTATAGTTTAAGGAGGGGCAGAGATACATGTGTTGTATAGTTAAATCTACTGTCATTGGACACTGGAGAGCATGGCGCTGGGCATGGCAGTCGTCCATGCGGATCCTTCTACCCGGCGCAAATCGATGAGCGTCTGCCAGCTCCAGTACACGGCGTGGTGGTTCCTGTAGGAAGTACGTATCCCTGCGCTTGTCCCGGGGCGTCTTCGAGGGGTCATCCTGATCGGCGTTTATGCCAAGTTGTCATCCGTACACCCGTTCGAGGGTTCTCCCATGCTTTATCGAGGGCTTCGTCAGGGGGTCAGTACGGGAGTTGGCAACACAGGAGCGTCGGGGTTGGCAGCACAGGGTTGCACAGGGCCTTGCAGGCCGGCACAGTGATAGGAGTTGGTCGTACAGTGATCGAAGTCATGCACATCGTCGAGGATGGCTACACAGTGACCGGAGTTGGTGGGCGTGGCTCAGGTCATATCACCTGTGCGGCATGGCTCGCGATAAGCCTTTTGACTTTGGCGTCCCGCGGCAACGTCGGGCATTGAATGCGCCTGTCGGTGGAGCAGACGGGGGTGCGTGCGCGGTGGGTCGAGGGGTAGCCTCGAGCGTGGTGGAGTTTTCTAGGGTAGAGGGCCGCACGGGGTTCGACCACGGAGGCCTCGATCGAGGCGGAGTTCGCTGTTCACTCGAGTGGGGTTGGCACCCTCGATCGAGGCGGAGACGGAGCGCGCACCGGGACCCTTTCAGGGGGTCTCGAATGGGCCATTGGCCCATGTTGGGCTTTGTTGCACTTAGACCTTTGTCGGTTTGTGGAGTTTTGATTGTGGTTGAGGTGCGCTTTTCAAGGGTGATTATCCCCTAGGTTAGGGGACCCCCTATGACCGTCCCCAACAGTGGCCCCCGAGCCTTGGCTGGACATGGTTTAGTCCAGCAAAGGCTTGCATTTCTGCAATGGCGTCTCAGGCGCTTCGTGTGGGGTTGTTCCCTTGAACCTGTGAGAGTTTCCGTGGGGGGTGCTCTAGCTAACCCGCGGGTGTAGCCCCTGAGGCCTTGGAGGAGTGAGTGTACTCGTCCAAGGGCTCTGAGCATTTGGTTCTATGGCTTGTAGAGTGACTTGTCTGCCCAGCGTTTGTTTCAGCTGGCCTCGGTGTTTTTTCAGCCGACATCGGCAATCTACGCTGGGGAGGCAACGTCGTGCCCGTACAGACCATTCTTCGGAGAATGTGCTCAAGCACTAGAGGCGGTTGACCTGACGCGGGATCTCATGCTTGGGTGGTCGTGCGCTTTGTTAAAGGGTATGACCGTGGTGCGAGGAGCCCCCCGAGCCCTGGCCCGAGTAGGGTCGATTAGGGGAAACCCTCGACTTTGTGTTATGACCCTCGTCGCCCTTCCGCAGGGAGGTGGGGTGAGGCAGTCCATGCTGCCCACGAGCGGGCCACGAGTCATGGATGCTTCAGTGAGCTATTAACGGGTGGTTCAAGTGGACGTTCGTTCCCCGTTTGATAAGGGTCGGCTTCGTGGTCCGGAGACACGTCTCATGAAAGCGCTTGCAAAGGTTTGCTAGGCAGGGCTCGACCCCATTCGATAGGGGTCAAGGGCTCGTTGCTCTCCCTCACGGGATCCCTCGGTCTAGCTGCCTTTGTGTGGCCTTGAACACAACGCTGGGCGCCCCTGTTCTCCGCGTTCGACGGTAGGCTCGATCGAGCGCGCCCGGGTTGCCCCTGACTCTGTTGATCTGGGGCGCTTGTCGAACCCTTGATGGGCCAGGCTTCGAACCCCTGATCAGTAGGGCCTCACGAAGAGGTGCCTCTACTTGGAAGGTACCCCAGAGAGATTTTCTCGCTTGGTCTTCAGCTTGACCGGGTCGTGCGCGAGGACGTGGCCAACGTGGCCTGGGGCAGACGGAGCAGGCACGCCTTTTTAGGCAAGAGCGTCGCACGCGCAGGCGGTTCTGAAGCGACGTGCTATAGTGCCACCTTGAATTGCGCGCGCGTGGGTTTCACTCCCAAATGGGGCCCAGTCGTCAGTGATAGCAGCACCCACTGCATTAATTGCACCTGGGTATAAAACGAGGAGTCGGAGAGGTTACTCTCTTTACCTTAGCCATTCGCAATCCCCTGCTTTCGCTTCCCTGAGCTCTGCCGCAAGGAAGGAGAGAGAGATTCCGCACCAGTGCGCCGCCGAGATCCGCTTCACCTCCCTTAGCTCGCAACCATGGTTGAGATTAGGGACCCTGCGCCATTGAGCCCGTCCACCGCAGATGCGCACTACCTTGCGAGCCTCGCCGAGGTCGGGTTGCTACCCAAGATATCGACTCCGGAGAAGCCGGAGTGGATTCCTCCACCGCTGTCGCACGGGGAGCCCAACCCCCCGCCAAGCTACGTCGTTAGCCTGGCGCGGCTGCACGAGCGAGGGTTCGGCATCCCCGCGGGGTGATTCATCTATGGGTTGTGCCACCACTACAAGGTGGAGCTGCACAACTTCGCCCCCAATGCAATCTTGCAAGCGGCGGTCTTCGTCGCTATCTGCGAAGGGTGCTTGGGGGTTGAGGCCCATTGGGACCTATGGGTTCACCTCTTCCGGGGTGAGCTTCACACGGCCGTGGGCGAAGCGAGGGGGTGCGGAAGGCCATCCGCGCAGGTGGCCTCGCCATCCACATCCGGGAGAACAGAAAGCACCTCTACGTCCCCTGCACGATGACCTCCAACAACCAAGACTGGGACAAGGGGTGGTTCTACCTGCGCAACGACGATGGTCGACTCCCGGCGTACTCCGGCAAGGTTCTGCGGGAGAAGGCGATGACCTGGTCGCATGGCGTGTCCCCGCCCGAGCACCAAGCCAAGCTCAGGGTCTTCACCGACGCGTTGCGATCCTTGCCAAGGGCGGGGCTGACGGCGGCGGCCGTAATCGCAAATTTCCACCGGCAGAGGGTGGCCCCGTTGATGGGTCGACGGCTCCCCATCTACGACTTGAAGCCGGGGGCGCCGTTCGAGGGTTCCCGCATGATGGAGGAGCTGCTCGCCCCCGGGCACGCGGGCCAGAGGGCGAAGCGCGCGGTGGAGTGCAGTAAGATGGGTTGTTCCGAGGCCGCGCTGTGGGCAATCAAGATGCGTCCCGAGGCGGGCCATCTTCAATTTGTGAGTTGTTTGATTCCAATTTCGTTAGTTAGAAGTGATTTATGTTTGATCTTCATTTCTGACTTTGGTGGTGATCTTAGGGATTATCTCGTAAGGGATATCGGTCGGATCCCCCTCTCCACGAGGTTAGCGAGGCGAACCGCCTTCTTGCCGAGAGGCAAAAAGCGCAGAAGGACGCCGAGAAGAAGAAGCGTGAGCGGAAGCAGCGGCGGAAGATCGCTCACGAGAAAGAGAACCGCAAGCGGGAAAGGGAGGGTCGCTCCCCGCTGACCACGCCGGAGAGTACTCCCGAGCCAGACGACGATCTCGCGAGACCCCCGCTGCTAGCCGTGATGGAGGAGGAGGAGTCCACAACCGCAACGGCGCAGACCCGATCCACGCCCGCTTCGGCAGCTGGCAGGGAGAACCTCGACGCGCCGGTGCCCTCGACGGCGCAGGTGCCTGTCATGCCTGCCTCCGCGGCATCGTCGACGGCCCGATCCAGTTTGAGGGGTGCGCAGCCCTCGAGCAGTCCAAATAAGCGCAAGTTGGCGGGAGTCACTCGATAGGATCCGCCCTGCTCTTGTGCTTGTTTTGCTTATGCCTTTGTTTCACTTGAGTTTGATTGAATGTCTCTGTCAGCCAGACCGTGACGCCCGCGCTCAAGACTGGGGCGCACGCCACACCGCACACGGCGGCGCAGTCCTCGTCCGGGGCACCTCGGTCAGCCGAGGCGGTCGTCGCCCGGTACCAGGCGGCACTGGCGCAAGGGGCGGAGCGCACAAGGCGAGGGCTCCGCATGGGGGATGTTGGGGGTGCCGGGGCTGCGAACCGCACGGAGGAGCCGGCTCCCGTCGCTGTCGGAGGAGAAGAAGAGGTACACATGCCCGCGAGCGACGCCACAGTCCAGGCGGGCGCTGATCATTTTGGGGACGCGGCCCGGGCAGCTGATGGCACGGCTGACGATCACGTAGCCATGGTGGAGGCGCCAGAGGTCGAGGCCCCGGTCGTTGTCGCCCCGGACCTCGTCGCGGAGGTAGCCCCGTCCGCGGAGGTGGCAGTACCAAGGCTCGAGGCAGCGGACGCGGCGCCCTTGGACCGCTCCATGGGCGTGGCCCCACTCCTCGAGGGCGGAGGTGGTGGCCAGTCCAGGCCACCAGCAACGATGGCCGCCGCCGGAGAAGAGGCTGAAGTCGTGCCTATCCCTGATCCGGCCGGGGTCGAGGGAGATGGGGGCGCCATAGTTGCGGTGCCGTCCACGGCCGGGACCTCAGCGCGTGGCGACGCCTGGTCGGAAATGGAGCTCGACTTGCCCAACCTTCCCCCAGCACTGCTGGACGACACGGAGGCGGAGCGGGAGCGGTGGGAAGAGTACCGGCTGGCTAGCTCTGCCCTGCAGAGTAGCCTCGCAGACGCCCTCGAGCTTCACGTGTCCACAGGACTCGCCGTTCACCGAGTAAGTCAGTTTGCTCTTAAGCCTTTTGATTCCCTTTGCGCGTTCGTGTGCATGTTTTCATCATGTGTATATTTCTTTTGGCAGCAATTGAGAGAAATGGCGGGGCATAAAATCTCCTATATAGCCAAACAGCTCGCCAACCTTCGTCGGGTCATGGAGGAGAACGACGACCTTCGCTATGAGGTGGACAAGCCCTGTGCCATACTGGCCGAAGCGCGAGCCGATGGCCACGAGCGTGGGTTGGCTTTAACCCGCACAAAGGATGAGCGCGACGCGCAGAGGGCCTTGGCGGAGTGAAGGGCCCGGGAGGCCTCGAGGCTCGGCGCCGCTCTCCAGGAGAAGACCGCGGCGCTGACGGCGATGGAGGCCCAGCTCCAGCAGGAGCACGCAGCGGTGGAGGCCCAGCTCTAGCAGGAGCATGCGGCGATGGAGGCTTAGCTCCAATAGGAACGTGACGCGCTCAGCGAGGCGAGGTCCCTGCTCCAACAGAGAGAGGCAACGGTCGCGGCGGCAAGGACCCAACTCGAGTCTGGGGAAACAGCAATCGCGCTGCTCACCGAGGCTCTAGTTGAGGGGGGCATTGCTGTCGAGGCGTTGCAGATCTCTGCTGAGGAGAGGGGGGCCTCGATGTCCGCGTTGCTGCAGGAGATGAGTGCCATGCAGGCGCTGCTAGCAACAGAGCGGGCACGGACCGAAGGTAAATCCCTTTTATCGGTATTTCTGTCTATTTTGAGTTTGTCGAGACTTATCTTTATTTTTTTGTGTCTCAGAGCTGCGGAAGATCGTGCCAGACACGTCGGCGTCGGCGGAGTTCCTTCAGGTGGCGTACTCGAAGGCCCGGGAGGACCTCGAGGACCTGGAGGGTGCTGCTGTCGCTGCGTGCAGGGAGCTCGAGGCCGAGATCCTATCGGGTAGCTCGGTGGTCAGTCGCCTGCGGTCCTTGGGCGACTGCGTCACCAGGTGCCTGAAGGGTGCGCTTCGACTCGGTGTGAAGAAGACCCTCAGCGTCATATCGACGCACTTCGTCGTGGAGCTCGAGGCATTGGCTGCGGGTTACATCATCGTCGAAGACCTCGATGATGACGCCACAGTTGCTGTCATCGAGGGGGCCGATGCCGCCGCCTAGGGTACCGCCACGACGCTTGCGGAGCTATTTGAGGGCGACCTCTTCCCCAACGAGGACGAAGGAGAAGACGTTGTAGCTGCAGGCTCTTGAGACGGGGGAGACGCGCCCTGAGGCGTTTACAGAGTAGATAGTTCATTGTTTGGGGTTCAATTTTCATTTGACTTGTAATGAACAATTTGCTCGCACAATTTGTTTAAGGCATAGTTCGATATATTTATCACATCGTATGCGGTTTGTAAAGACTTTGGCAGGGTAGGTCGCGTTCGCAAAATGACTTGGGCGTACGGTGGTGAGGGGGATGCCGTATCCCGGAGGCGTAGGCAGTCCCACGACTCGGCCGGCCTTGGCCTTAGTCAATTCGCGCCCTGCTTCTATCTTCTCAAAACGCGCGAGGCGCAATGCGATAAAAAGTTTTGAAAGAAAAAATCTACGAGAATGGGACCATTTACGAGGGGGGTTTCCCCCCAATGTAGCCCCCGAGGGGGACTTGGCTTTGTCGAAGACAAAGCCGAGTCCTCCAGTTCGTGACCCTTCTTTATTACTCGTTGCAAAAATGACATATGTACAAAGAAACTTGGAAATTCATGGGTAAAAGCGACATAGCTGTTGAATGTTCCAGGCGTTGGTGAAGACGTCGCCCTTCTCGTTCGCGAGCTTGTACGTGCCGGGCTTGAAGACTTCAGCGATGATGTACGGCCCTTCCCACGGCGGATTGAGTTTGTGGCGCCCTCGACTGTCTTGTCGAAGCCTCAGCACTAGGTCCCCCTTATTGTGGTCTCGACGTGGGACCCTTTGCACTTGATATCATCGGAGGGACTGCTGGTACCGTGCAGAGTGCAAGAACGCCACGTCGCGGGCTTCATCCACACGATTTTGTTCTTCTTGATAAGCCTTGAGCCTTGGGGACCCGTACTCCAAGTCTGTGGGGAGGATACCCTCGGCACCATAGACGAGGAAGAAGGGGGTGAAGCCCGTGGCTCTGCTCGGGGTTGTTCTGAGGCTCCAGATGACCGAGGGTAGCTCCGAGACCCATTTTCGGCCAAACATGTTCAACTTGTTAAAGATTCTTGGCTTCAAGCCTTGTAGTATCATGCCATTGGCACGCTCTACTTGGTCATTCGTCTGTGGATGCGCTACAGCCGTCCCATCCACGCGGATATGGTAGCTGTCACAGAACTCCAAAAACTTATTGCCCGTGAACTGGGTGCCATTATCAGTGATTATCGAATTGGGTACCCCGAACCGATGGATGATGTCTGTGAAGAACTACACAGCCTATTCGGATCTGATATTGTTGATGGCTCGAACATCGATCCATATCGAGAACTTGTCAATGGCCACCAGCAGATGGGTGAAACCCCCGGGTGCCGCTTGCAGAGGACACACGAGGTCCAATCCCCACACAGCGATTGGCCACGTGATGGGGATGGTCCGCAAGGCGCGCGCCGGGAGGTGGGTTTTGCGCGCGTAGAATTGACACCCTTCGCAGGTGCGCACGACTTCGTCGGTGTCAGCAACTGTCGTGGGCCAGTAGAAGCCCTGCCGGAACGCGTTGCCGACGAGGGTGCGTGGTGCCGTGTGATGGCTGCACACACCGGCGTGTATGTCTCGTATCAGCTCTCTGCCCTCGGGGATATGGATGCATTGCTGCAAGATCCCCGAGGGGTTGCTCTTGTATAACTCCCCGTCAATCAAGACGAAGGACTTGCCTTTCTCGCGATGCGTCGTGCTTCGGTCCGATCCGGGGGCAGCTCCCCTTGGTCGATCCAAGCAAGGTACTGGTCACGCCAGTCTCGAGAGGGTGGGACCTCGTCGATCTCCATCGCTTCAGCCTCGTCTGCCGAGGATGCCCCATGGTCCGAGGCCTTGGTTTCCCCTTTCAAGGGGTCCTCGTCCGAGGGCTCGACATCCGCGGCTTTCGAGGGGGTGACCCCTGAGGGTGCGCTGGGGCTCTTGGCAGTTGCCCTGAAGTCGACACAGGGTTCGGCGAGGTCGCGGGCGAAAATGTTCAGGGGCACGATGACCCGCCCCGACGCGATCATGGCGAGCTCGTCCGCTTCCTCGTTGTACTTTTGCGCTATGTGGTTGAGCTCGAGGCCATGGAATTTGTCCTCGAGCCGTCGCACAACATTGCAGTACGCCTCCATCTTCTCGTCGTGACAGCTGGAGTCCTTCATCACTTGGTCAATGACCAACCGAGAATCTCCGCGGACGTTGAGGCGCTTGACGCCAAGCTCGATGGCGATACAGAGCCCACTGAGGAGAGCCTCGTACTCTGCCATGTTGTTGGATGCCGGGAAGTGCAAGCGCACTACGCAGCATATGTGTTCTCCGAGGGGTGAGACGAAAAGGAGGCCTACGCCCGCGACAGTTTTCATCACTGACCTATCGAAGTACATGGTCCAGCATTCGGCTTGGATTTGAGGCGGGGGCAGCTGGGTGTCGGTCCACTCAGCAACAAAATCTGCCAAGATCTGTGATTTTATCGCCTTTCGAGGCGCGTATGTAAGAGTCTTACCCATCAGCTCCACAGACCATTTGGCTATTCTACCCGCGGCGTCCTGGTTGTGAACTATCTCTCCTAGGGGGGAAGATGAGACCACGGTGACAAGATGAGCCTCGAAGTAATGGCACAGCTTGCACCGCGCCAGCACTACCGCGTAGAGTAACTTCTAGATGTGTGGATATTGCATCTTGGTCTCGGTCAATACCTCGCTAATGTAGTATACCAGCCTCTGGACTGGTAGAGCGTGACCCTCCTCCATCCTTTCTACGACGATGACCGCACTGGCCACCTGGGTCGTTGCGGCCACGTAGAGATAGAGGGGCTCGCCGTCCTTCGACGATGTTAAAATAGGTGCATGAGCGAGCGATGCCTTTAGCCTGTCGAGGGCTTCTTGGGCCTCAGGGATCCAAGTGAAGTGTCCATGCTTCTTTAGGAATCAGTACAAAGGCAAGCCCTTCTCTCCAAGTCGTGATATGAAGCGGCTTAGGGCCGCCAGGCAACCCAATACCTTCTGTACCACCTTTAGGTCTCGGATTGGCTCCATAAATTGAAGGGCCGAGACTTTCTCAGGGTTGGGCTCGATGCCTCGCTGAGAGACGATGAAACCCAATAGCATGCCACGAGGCACCCCAAAGACGCACTTCTCCGGGTTTAATTTTAACCTGTTAGCCCGGAGACAATCAAACGCAGCGCGCAAATCGTTCACCAGGTCGTCCTCCTTCCTGGATTTTACAACAATATCATCACCATAAGCCTCTACGGTTCGCCCGATGTGGTCCCCAAAAACGTGGAGCAACCGTTGGTATGTGGCCCCAGCATTCCTGAGTCCAAAAGGCATCGTGACGTAGCTAAATATGCCGAAGAGGTGATAAAAGAAGTCGCGAGCTGGTCGGACTCTTTCATCTTTATTTGGTGGTAACCGCAACATGCATCAAGGAAACATAAAAGTTTGCATCCCGCGGTTGAATCTACTATCTGATCGATACGTGGCAAAGGAAAAGGAACTTTAGGACATGCTTTATTTAAACCAGTGTAATCTACACACATCCTCCACTTCCCATTCTTTTTCTTAACTAATACAAGATTAGCTAGCCAGTCGGGATGGAATACCTCCTTGATGAATCCAGCCACCAGGAGCTTGTGCACCTCCTCGCCAATCGCCCGACGCTTCTGCTCGTCAAAGCATCGCAGGCATTGTTTCACCGGCTTGGAGTGGGGTAGGAAGTCAAGGGATTGCTCGGCGACCTCCCTCGGTATGCCTGGCATGTC
>OAMR01000236.1:0-35325 GCA_900205405.1 Echinochloa crus-galli | reverse complement strand
AAAATGATGTGCTTCTAGATTTGAGAATACCTAAAGCTCTCTATACATGAGAGAACGAATATAAATTATTTTTAAAAGCGTTTCGCACGACTGGTCTGTTTACCATGGCTCACTAAGTGACACGGTTTGAGTATCTACTTGTCATCAATAAACGTGTGTGCCGCACGTGAGTTCTTGCTAGTATTATAGAAGATGTAACTATTCTGCTTTTTATCTAATGTGCACCCCCTTTTTCTCCTGTTAAGATAATGCTGCACTTCAAATATCTGATGTCCATTTTTAATATTTCTAATGAGGTACAAGGGCTTATGGCACTATGAAGTTTGCTGAGAACCCTTTTGACAATGGGGATCAACAGTTGGGCAATGAAAATAAGGTTGATAAGTTGAAGCCCATGGTCACTAGATGAGAAGAGGAAATGAATGGACTCTTAAATTGATGATATGCATGAAAGGAAAAGAATCAGAAAGAAACAAGCTACAGATTTGTTCTTACCCTATATGTAACTATTAGAGACGATGCTACCTGGTATGTGTGCCTACTTTGTATCTATTTGTATGTTTTAGCCTAATTTTCTTTGCGCTACAATGGGACTTCCACTGCTCACTGGGTTGTCACCATCTTTGTCCTTCTTGTTTGACCCTCTAATGTTAATAGAGAATCCAATCATTTTGGCATACTTGATGTGGCAGATTTTTCAGTAATTTACTTAAAATGGGAAGTAACTAATGAATAAATTTACATTATATAGGAAGTAACTTGCTAATGATCCACCTCTAATCATGATTTTTTTGAATGATATGACTTATCTGAAGGATTTGGCTTTCGTCATGAGAACTCCGGTATTTTGGAGAAAATAATCTGATTTTGTTATTTTATTTAGCATGTCTATTTTCTAGCTTGATGTTATGTTGTTTGATCAACTAACATGTTTGATTTTTTATAAAACTTTTTTGTGCAATGTAGCTGTGAATTTTTCGCTTTTACTGTTGATTGGTTTTTAATGCATGTTACTTTGTGTTATCCCTTTCAAGTCACTAATTATCTCCTTTTACAATCTCATGAAATGAGTTTCTAACTATGACTCCGTTTTGTCTTCCATTAGGTACTGATCTCAATCTAAGGCCCAGGAGAAGTATTTTCAGGAGAGGGAATGACACATGATATTTGCAGCGCTCATTTTTCCAAGGTGACGATGCAAATAATGAGGGTGCATTTAAAGGGAAAACAAACATGTACATAGCATGTTATAAGATACGCCTCTAGGATAAAAAATACTCATTCTCTTGATGAATGCACCAGTTCAACGTCCTAAATCTACATCATAGTTGCTGAATTTTTGTAAGAGTTCTTGTGTTCATTTGAAAAGGCTCTGTATCTGGATTTGCTGATTCTTCAGTGTCCATGGTGTTCTTCGTTCTGTTAGCTCTTTATTTCTCTCGTTTCCGTCGTAGATTCTAAAGGTGCTACCTACTCTGCAGCGGCGGCGTCTCAGAATGACGGTGTTACAGCAGGCTAGACGCAGGTGGATTTGATCAAGGGGATTCAAGTCTCTAGCTTGTCTGGGTAGTTTTTTCTACTAGTATTGTTTTCCCGTGGGTCCTGTATTTTATTTAACGGAATCACTTGTTTACCGTGCTATTTTGGTGCAGGCTGGTGCACTCCATGTGCGCCCCTAGTTGCCACGCTTCATACAGGGAGCAAGGATCCACCCACATCTTTCCTTTTAGAAGAAGTCCATTTTTTACCATTAAACTATTACGAAAGTCTGGTTTTGACCAACAAATTTTTAAACCGGGTAATTTTTTACCATTAAACTATGAAAATAGAACAACTTTAGCCATTTAGCTGGTTTCAAATGTGGTTTTGATAATATATGTATTTTCAAAAAATGCTGAACTAATTCGTTTTAAATTAGAAAGATATGAAACCCACGTAACAAATTTTAAAAATATAATATATCTATTAGTAAGGTATTTAAATCTATTTGGATCTTATTTTTTCTTTTTGACATTGTTTTACTGCTTGTGGGCATGCACATTGTTTATTAAAATTATCTTTTTGTATTATATTTGACAAGATATTGACCAAATCGATCAAACAAACTTCGGTTACGTGTAACAACTTCAAACGCAATAAAACATAAGTAAAGCACAAAATGATAATTTAAATAAGTACATGTCATGACTATAAGCAATAAAACACTAGAAAAATCAATAAATAAGACCCAAATAATTATAAACAGTATATCAATAGATTGGCTATATTTTTTTTAAAAAAGTTAGTGCTGCTTTCATATTTTTCTAATTTAAAATAAATTAGCTATACATTTTTTTGATATTAAACCAAATTTTATTATTTTTTTGAAAATACATATATTGTCAAAACAACATTTGAAACCAGCCAGATGGCCAAAGTTGTCCGGTTTTAGTGTTCGATGGTAAAAAATACTCAGTTTTAAAGTTCGATGGTCAAAACTAGACTTCAGCAATAGTTCAATGGTGAAAAATAGACTTCTTCCATCTTCTTTTTTGTCCCCCTAATAGTACATGCATCATATATAGGAAACTATGGAGGGCTCTACGGTTAGCACTAAGCGAAGAGGGTTCTCTATATAGTCACCTCCAATCAAAAATCATACAAAAAACCTCAGAAATCTCGTAAGCAATGGCTCATACGACAAGACAAGAATATTCTCACGCCAAGCAAACCTACACAAAATGCAAAAAAAAATATTTCACAAACAAACAAAATAAGGCGCTCTTAGCAAGGTTTTCCTTCTCTCCAGCAGTTATTTCAGACAAGGAGCGATCAAACATAAGGCATTTGGGACGGCATGTAGGGTGGCCATCACCTCATCTCAGGTGTGTATTTACAATCAATTAGGCATAACAACCGCTGTTATTTATTTTAGGATTTGCACCTAACTACTTTGTGCCTGTGGTGTGCATGATTTACGTCAGTACTGTAAACACCATGAATTATGTCCTACCCTATCAGTAAAATTGTCAAAGGATCTGTATCATCAGCACGGAAACATCACCACAACGTTTCGCAAAAAGAACTCTGAAAATTTATAGAAGAAAGTATCAAATATGCAATGCAACCTCTGAGAGCAATTGCAAACCTAGGGTCCTTTCTCAAACCTTTTGGATCACTGCTCAAAACAAAATTAATCACTCCAGTCGAGGTCAACCGGATCACTTAGTGACGTCTTTTTTGGTAAAGCGAATATCCAACAAGAGCAGACAGTAATATAGTCCACAAAACCTGCATAAGAAAGATAACTAGATCAACAGTTGAACCATCGCTTTGCATCTAAAGTTATATGTAAAAGTATCAACCCCAAATAAGTTGATTGTATGGAGTTAAATTTCAGCATATGAACACTAGCGCTCAAAATATAAAAATTACCATATTTATTGTATTCCATCTCTCAAGCTTCCTTATCCTGGATTGTATATCATCAAGAACACCATCTGTAGAAGAATTTTCTCGCATAGGTGAAGATGAATCTGAATTGAAGCTCCCTCCCTGTATTATGATAATTTCAATATATCGGAATAAGTTGACAAGAAGGCATGATTTTTATCGGACAAATAATTGTTGAATAGGTAAATAGCCCTTTCAAATTCCAGAGGCCCAGATGAGGCGACCCATTTACCCTTGTGTACTTTTGAGGCCCATATGAGGCCACCCATTCACCCTTGTGTACATATAACAAGAGAAATATAACTGAGTTATCCGCTATCGTTCAGTTATTGAAGAGCTAAATAGCCTTGTACACTTTTAAGGCCCATATGAGGCCACCCATTACCTGTTAATATACACTAAAGAGAACAAACATAATTGCGTTGTCTGCTATCTTCTCAGTTGGGACTATGGTTTCAGCTTCAAAGAACTGGCAGGAAATATCTGATTCTTAAACTAGTCATTATGTTAGACATATAGAGTTGTATATGGTCTTGTATTGTATTTGTATCCTAACTTGTTTAGGGTGTGTGGTGTTTGCCCAACTCTCTACATGGTATAGAGCCTAAACCCTAGGCCTGCCTTTTCTCCCCTTCCCTCACCTCGAGTTACCGGAACAGGAACCACGCGCCTACCCTAGTACGCGCCGCCACTTCCCTGGTTGTGCTCCCCTCCTTCCGCTGCCCAGCGCGCTGCCGTCTACCTGGCAGTGCGTCCCCTCCACACCAATGTCGTCCTCTCCCTTAGGCGCCGCTTCCTTCAACAGATCCCATTTGTTGATGTCCACAATCACCCACGTGGACTCCTTCGTCGGTGACAGCGACTCCAACTGCTCCATCGGATTCTCTCTTCTGTTCGGCGACGATGTCCCTGCACAGATTGATTTCCCCATGGCGCTTCCTTACACCGCAATCCCTGTGCACTCCTATGTTCCCATGAAGCTCGACTTCCGCGTCGACAACTTCTCCAAGTGGAAGGTCCGCTTCGAGGCCCTGTGCGGCACCTTCGGACTGTTGTCGCACATCGACAGCACGGCGCCTCCCGACCCCCTCACCCAGGCTTGGCTCCAGGAGGACTGTTGTGTCCGCTCCTGGATCTACGGCACCGTCTCCGTCCATGACTTCGTCATGACGGACGACCTGACGGCGCGCAAGCATTGGGCTGCCATCACCGCCCGCTTCGAGGCAAACAAGGCGTCGTGTTCCATCTTCCTGAGTCAGGCCTTCATGACCTTGTCTCAGGGGGATTTGTCTATCGAAGCCTACGGCCCGGAGATGAAGAAGGTAGTTGATCGCCTTCATGACATCGGCAAGCCTGTCGATGATCCCACCATGGTGCTCAACCTCCTTCGCGGCGCCAATCCTCGCTTCAACAACACCTGCGACGTCATCGCCGGTGACGCCACCACGGCGCCCTTGATCTGCTCGCGCTCAAGGAGCTGCGGCTGGCCGAGGAGGCCAAGATGGACAACTCCACCGCCTCCTCCACGTTATCCTCGACGTCTTCCAGCTGTAGATCCTCCTGCCGCTCCTTTGCGGCATCTCCTCCTCAACAGTTCCTGGTGCAGCAGCAGCAGCAGGGCGGCGGCGGTGGCAGCGGCCAACAGAAGCGGAAGAAATCCTACTACCGTTAGGGTGGCGGCGGCGTTAACCAGCAGCAACCTCGTGCGCCCAACCCTACTGGCTCATGGATTTGCATCAATCCATGGTGGCCAGCAGCGCGGCGGTCCATGCCTTCTCGGGTCCAACCCGCAAGCCCACACCGCGGTTGGTGCTCAGCAGTCCGGCGGCCCACAGTACTTCGACACGGCGGGCCTGATGGCGGCGCTGCAGTAGATGTCGCTGCAAGGTGACGCCTAGGTGATGGACACTGGTGCTTCTATGCATATGCACTCCTCTGAAGGTATACTCTCTCGCTTTCCAGTTGTTGATTCTTCGATCATGGTAGGCAATGGTACACGTATTCCTGTCACGAACCGCGGTTCCTCGATTCTTGACACCAATTCCGCTAAATTCATTCTAAACAACATCCTTGTCGCCCCTTATACTTGCTGCCTATGGCATCTCCTTGCTGCCCACGGCATCGTTTTTAATCTTTCGTGCCGTTATACTTCACAAAATGGTAAAGCTGAACGTGTTCTTCATACCCTCAACAACTCTGTGCGCACTTTGCTCCTCCATGCGTCCATGCCGCCCAAATACTGGGTTGAGGCCCTTGCAGCTGCCACATACTAGCTTAACCGCCGCCACTCTTCCTCCATCCGCAACGAAGTTCCGTCCACTTGTTTGTACAAAACCCCTCCCTCCTATGAGCACTTGCGCGTCTTCGGATGTCTCTATTACCCTAACCTACAGGTCACGTATCCGCATAAGCTTGTGTCACGTTCTACCGCCTGTGTTTTCTTGGGGTACCCTTCCGCTCACAAGGGGTATCGTTGTTTGGATCTCTCCACGCGCCGGATCATTATTTCTCGTCATGTTGTCTTTGATGAGTTCAGTTTTCCATTCGCACGTGACTCTTGCACCCCCGCCAGCTCATTTGATTTTCTTCTCGGTCGCGACTTGGATATTGCACCTTGTTTTACTAATCATGCAGCTGGTGGCTCCTCTCCAACGGATGCTCACGGTGGTGAGCACCCGCAGCCTTCGCTTGGTGGGAGTGGTCCTGTACTCCCACCGAGCCTCGACGTCTCCTCGTCTGGTGGGCGCGGCCTTGTGCCCCTACCAACACCCGGCGTCTCTTCGTCTGGTGGGTGTGGTTCCGTACCCCCATCCAGCGCTTCGAACGCTCCTACTCCGGGGGCGGGTGTCGTCTTGTGCCCTAGTCAGGATCTCTAGACGACACGGGTTGCTGCTCCAAGCAGCTTTGGCGCACCTGCACAGGCACGTGCGGCTTCGGTTGTTCTTCCGGCTCCACAAGTTCCACCAGGCTTTCCTGCGGGTCCTACTGACCCTCCTGGTCGGTTTAAGGGTGTTGTCTACAGTCGTCGCCCGGTTGTTCTGCCTGGTCCGCCGCCTGCTGCACCCTCGTCACCTGGTGGCTCGCCCCCACGGCTCAGCGAGCCATTCTCGCCTGGCAGTCCGTCTCCATCTCGTGTCCTTCGTCGCCAGACTCGTCTGCAGACTAGTACCATTGCGCCTGTCATTATCAGAATTCGAGTGCTAATCATGTTGTTGCCTCTCCTATTCTGGCTAATTATTGCAGTGCACTTGCCGATCCAAATTGGCGGCAGCTATGACAGATGAGTTCCAGGCTTTGACAGACAATGGCACTTGGCGTCTTGTTCCTAGGCCTTCTGGTGCTAATGTTGTGACAGGGATGTGGATTTACATGGTTAAGTATAAGGTTGATGGCTCTCTGTCTCGTCACAAGGCTCGTTGGGTTGCTCATGGATTCACTCAGCAACCTGGTCTTGATTTTGATGAGACTTTTGTTAGTAGCTGAATTGTTACTCTCATCAAGAGGATGACACTAAGAGAGTTGGGGCAATTTTCTGGTTTTTCTCTCACAATGTCATGCCAACCCAAGGTGTTGCGGATACATATTTATAGGCTGCCAACCAGCCCGGCATATTCTAACATGCGTCTAGGATGCTACTATCCTAGATGCTAAAATGTTGTCCTAGCCAGGGCAGCAAGACCACCACTACACAGCAGGTCACAAGGGCCATGTGCTGCAGCCCCACTATGACCAATAGTACAAAGAATCAATGCCTAACTGTTGTCCTACCAGCAGGACCAGCAATATGCCTAACTGCTGTCCTACTAGCAGAACCTGTTGATACTCTCAAAGCCTACTTGGATGCTGACTAGGCTGGCTGTCCTGATTCTAGGCGTTCTACTTCAGGCTATTGTGTCTATCTTGGTGACACTCTGGTGGTCTTGGAAATCCAAGCGGCAGCACACAGTCTCCCGTTCGAGTGTTGAGGCAGGTACACATGTTGTGGCTGAGTGTTGCTGGCTGCGGCAGCTTCTTCAGAAACTCCATCTTCCTCTCAAGAAGGCTACGATTGTCTTTTGTGACAATGTTAGTGATGTTTATATATGACAGCTAACCAGGTTCACCGTCGACGCACGAAGCATATTGAGATTGACATCCACTTCGTCCATGAGAATGTTGCTTTGGTGGAAGTTCATGTTCTCTGTGTTCCTTCGTCACAGCAGTTTGTTGACATTATGACTAAGGGTCTACCTGTACAGTTATATACTAATTTTAGGTCCAATCTTGGTGTCCGTGATGCTCCCCCTGCGACTGTGTGCGGGTGTTAGACATATAGAGTTGTATATGGTCTTGTATTGTATTTATATCCTAACTTGTACTCCAAGCCTATACGGCCTATATAATGAAAGGTCCCCCCTGTTTAGGGTGTGTAGTGTTTGCCCAACTCTCTACGCATTAGCAGGATAATAAATTCAGACTAATTCCTATCTGTAATTTATAACATACCTACAATGATGAGTTTTAAGGAGCTAAGATACGTTCCATGGGTAATGATGTTTTTCCTCGGGGAGGGGTTGCAGAAAACCGGCTAATTCTATGACTTGGGAATGTGAACCCTACATGTCGTTGTTTCAGACACCGGCAGGTTACTTACACCGCGCAACCTCACGGCCTTCGATGGTAGGCACTCAAACACAGAGGAATTATACCGGTTCAGGCAATGTTCCTTACGTCCAGTGCGAGCAAGTCGTGTTCCTTGTGTGGGATGCCTCACGCTTAGAACGGGGGTGCTCGTAAGCAGGGGAGAGCGTGTGTCTGTGTGATGGATGACGTGTTATGTGTAATGTGTGACCCGTCTCTCGTTGTGTGTTAGTTGCTCTTCCCGAGGGCCCCTTCCCGGGAAAGGAGAAAAATGAGGAGGTCGGGGAGAGGCCTTGCCCCTTGCGGGCCCTTTGTCTTGTTGGCTTCCCTCACTGTGCCCCGACTTTGTTTCACCTGCTCAGAGGCCCTTGCCTAGGCACCGTACACTTCCTGCCTTACCGTGTTTTGACGGAGTGATTGTCACAGGGCGACACTGTGTTGCACAGGGTGATATTGTGCTCTGTAGTGCTGTCTGCGCAGAAGTCTGAGTCGCCACGCCTGCCACAGTGCCCACTTTTTGGGGGAGTGGTTGGCCGTGCGGTGAGCTCAACTGTAGAAGAGTCGTTGGGGGTGTACGGTCTTTGCTTGATGGATCGTTGCCTGGCTTCCTCCCGACCTCGCCGGTGCGGTCGGGGGTCAAAGCCGAGACCGGCATGGGTCGGTCCCGCTGCTGCCGCTGTCTTTTCGGGCCTGTGCCCCTGCCCTAATGTGGTGAGGATGACGTTGGCTGTCACCTCGGCCTGGTTGAACCATACCATGAGTTCAGCCAGACATTTGGATAGATAATGTGGGGCTCTTGACTTTGGATCGGATGGGCCACGTGACTTGAATGGGTCTCCCAGTAGTCATATGGGCATGTCTTGCGCTGGTGTGAGGTGTACCCTTCAGAGTGGTCGGGATGGCGCTTCCTGTGCCGGTCTAGGATGCATGGATACTTGCGAAAGCTTGCGTATCAGATACTGATACTCTTCTGATACTTGTCTGACACTAGTACTCTTCTGATACTTGTCGGACAAGTATCGAATAATTTAGTAATTTTTAAATAAATGAAATAAGCATGATACTTTATCGATACATTTCGGATTCTTTTAAGACACTTTAAAACCATAATCCCTTACATCCTGCATATAAAAACATCATTTCATGTCCCATATTAAAAGGAGGAAGAATAGTAAAAGAGATGATGAGTTATTATATCAATGCTTATGCAATTAGTTGCTCCATATCTTTTAAGAAATGCTTATGAATTAGGTATATATTTTCATTTTTATATTATATACTTATAAAAGTATAAATATAATACATATTTTCGCGTATCCCCGTATCAGTGTTTTTAAGAAAATAGCGTATCAGAGTATCGACGTATCGAGTATCCGTATCGGAGTATCGGGGTAACATAGGTGCCGGTAGGCAGCGCCCCTCGAGGGGATGGGGGCCGCCACATGTTTGGGTCGGTGGCGCCCCCCGAGAGGTCGGGGGACTGCCACGTGTCCTAGCAGGCAGTACTCTCTTGGTAGGTCGGGGGCTGGTGCTTGCTCTTGCTTAAGTTATGGCGATACTGATAGCAATGCTTGAGTAGGTTGGTTCATGCTCGTTGGCCTGGTTTCGGCAGGTACCCTGGTCACAGGTATCCCACACTACTAGAAATAATGCTACATAGATTAAAAATAAAAAAACATAGACCAGGGGGGAGGGGGGACTTTGTTCCGGGCTTTGTTCTAATAACATGCCATGCTTCGAACCCAAGTTGGGACAGGAGTCTTAACGCCTCTCAGAGTTCAGTGCTCTAACCAGTCCACTGCGACAAGCTTGGCTATGCTAAATGGATTCGAACAACAAAAAGACATGCCCGATAATCTAGACTAAACCAAAAGACCACAACATTATTGGTGTGTAAGCATATTCAAAAGGCCCAAAATGAAGTAATCTGACACTTTACAAATATGCCACATTTACCATATGTGGTACAAAATTACAAAAAAGAACATTTTACTCAGAAAATTGCATAGGAGGTATAATACTGTTGAAATTATGTGATTATTTTGTTTCTCATCAAGGTGGCTAATGTAAGTCATTAGAACTGAAAATTAATACAAACTGCATCTTGAATTGGATGAAACCAATAATGGAACTCTTAGTTGTCTAGGTACTTCAATTTTCGAAATAATTTACTAAATACATCGATGTATATGAATTACTTAGATTTCTTTTTACCGTAGCAACACAATTTAATATTTAGTAGCACGCAATTAATAGCTTGCACTATATATAAATTATTAGTTGTAGCATATGTAGCATAATCAACCACGGTTTTATAGCCCACCATCCATGCCTTTGTAAAAAATAAAGGTACTAACTTTTATGGACTTTGGTGCGATCATACAACCGTCAAAATTGAATTTTCGTGTAGTCTATTTATCTTTGCTTCATGTATCGTACCCGTTGTAACACACGGACACTTACCTAGTGAAGATAAAAGTTACAGGGCAGCTGGATCTGATTGCCATGACTAACGTGCAACGTACGGGCTCGGAAGAAGTGGCTCTCCTCGGCTAACTTGGTGCATGTGCTGCGGCTCGATCAAACGCATAAATATCGGCATTCTGGTGGTGTGCCGCATGGAATTTTCCTTCGTAGCGTAGCCAGTTTGCTGCTATCAGGGTCCGCGGCCGCGCATGCGAACGAGCTGGTGCCTGGTGATCGACAAATACAGTTTTAACGTGATGACATGACTGTGCTTCCCATGTTCTCTTTTTGGGGCCGGGATGTGACGATGAGCGAATGGACATAAAACCGGAATCAGTTGCCAAAAACATTAAAAAAACGATGCTGTTTTAGTTGAATCAATCAATGGTTATCTTTGGTGCTAGGAAAAAAAGAAAAATATATTATCCTTTTACATCATGAAGCACTGTCAGAGGATGGTACATTTGCACCGGTTGGGAAGGCTCTTTAGCACCGGTGTACCTATTCGTCAAAAAAATATGTGCGTTGCTGCCAGGACCTCTTGACTCGCGCGTACCCACCTTACCATCTCACCTACAAAGCAAATGTGATGGGATAGAAGATGCTTTTGTTTTGTAGTAGTATTTGACACCCCCTTTAGCACCGGGTTGTATTTACCAACCGGTGCTAAAAGGCCTTTAGCACCGGGTTTTAGCACCGGGTCGTAACACCAACCGGTGCTAAAAGTGGTGTTACGGCCCGGTGCTAAAGGGTCGGGGGTCTGTTACCAACCGGTGCTAAAAAGTAACTTTTAGAACCCTAATTTTGGACCCGGTGCTAACGTTACATTAACACCGGATCTTGAGTGCACCGAGGCATATGAGAGGTGCGGATGTGAAGATTTCTGGTAGTGAAGGTACATGAAAAAGAACCATACTGCTCTCTTACATAGTACAAGGATGTTACTCAATTCGTGCAACAAGTAGAGGAAAAAGATATAAAAACGATAAGTCATGAAACATTGACTGCCATGATCAGATGCCAGCTGATCGCCGTTTTCGCCTATGCCCTTGGTCCTCCTCGGGCAGCTGGTGCCGACAGAGAGGGCAGACGGCGTTACGACGGAGCCACGGGAAGATGCAGTTCTGGTGGAAGACATAGGAGCAGGGCATCGCCCTGAGCGTCTCGTCGGCGCGGAAATCCTGCAGGCAAACGGCGCACTCCTACCCCTCGCGGGAGCGGCCCGTCACCTCCTGCAGGCTAGGATGCATGGATACTTACGAAAGCTTGCGTATCAGATACTGATACTCTTCTGATACTTGTCTGACACTAGTACTCTTCTGATACTTGTCGGACAAGTATCGAATAATTTAGTAATTTTTAAATAAATGAAATAAGCATGATACTTTATCGATACATTTCGGATTCTTTTAAGACACTTTAAAACCATAATCCCTTACATCCTGCATATAAAAACATCATTTCATGTCCCATATTAAAAGGAGGAAGAATAGTAAAAGAGATGATGAGTTATTATATCAATGCTTATGCAATTAGTTGCTCCATATCTTTTAAGAAATGCTTATGAATTAGGTATATATTTTCATTTTTATATTATATACTTATAAAAGTATAAATATAATACATATTTTCGCGTATCCCCGTATCAGTGTTTTTAAGAAAATAGCGTATCAGAGTATCGACGTATCGAGTATCCGTATCGGAGTATCGGGGTAACATAGGTGCCGGTAGGCAGCGCCCCTCGAGGGGATGGGGGCCGCCACATGTTTGGGTCGGTGGCGCCCCCCGAGAGGTCGGGGGACTGCCACGTGTCCTAGCAGGCAGTACTCTCTTGGTAGGTCGGGGGCTGGTGCTTGCTCTTGCTTAAGTTATGGCGATACTGATAGCAATGCTTGAGTAGGTTGGTTCATGCTCGTTGGCCTGGTTTCGGCAGGTACCCTGGTCACAGGTATCCCACACTACTAGAAATAATGCTACATAGATTAAAAATAAAAAAACATAGACCAGGGGGGAGGGGGGACTTTGTTCCGGGCTTTGTTCTAATAACATGCCATGCTTCGAACCCAAGTTGGGACAGGAGTCTTAACGCCTCTCAGAGTTCAGTGCTCTAACCAGTCCACTGCGACAAGCTTGGCTATGCTAAATGGATTCGAACAACAAAAAGACATGCCCGATAATCTAGACTAAACCAAAAGACCACAACATTATTGGTGTGTAAGCATATTCAAAAGGCCCAAAATGAAGTAATCTGACACTTTACAAATATGCCACATTTCAAAAAGAACATTTTACTCAGAGAAAATTGCATAGGAGCTCCCAAAATTGTTCAGCTTGCAAATTTATAATAGTAGTTAGCTCCCCAAACTTACTCTATTTTTGGCTTCCTAAACTAGTACTCCCTCCAGTTTGACTAGAGGTAGTACTGTAGTAGTATAATCCCACGAGTTTGAGAGCTCCAAATTAACTTCTGTTTTCTAATGTCGTTCCTTGTATTCAAATTGAAACAATATGGTTGCTGAATGCAGACAAATGAGTATTCTCAGTCGCAATAGTATTACTGCCCTCACAAATAGCTTACCAAGAAAAGTTCCAAGTATGGTGTACAAAAAATGTCCATACATAGGCATCTACAGCAAACATACCTGTGACTGGATGAACTCAACCAATTCCTGCAGCCTCGCAGCTTGTTGATTGTGAACGCCAACACAAACATTATCATCAGCTGGTAATCTCTCCAAAATAATTTGAAGATAGCTCTGCATAACAGCAAGGAATCGTGAAACCGAATAAATACAGGAAATGAGCTATATATATGCCTATACTTCTCATGGATTGGCTGAGGACCCCTAACCAAACCTTTGTTGTGTATGAACCATCCAAGCTGAGTGCAGAACCAGCAGAGGAAACTATATCTTTATTTGTCCCTTTAATTTGAAGATATGGAGTTGCCGCACCTTGTAGATGGTCAACTTCTATTAAAATCTTCAATGGAGTGAAAAATGCATCAGAATATACTGGTACTTAGACCAATGTAATTTGAACAGATAAAACTGATTTTGCTTCCATCATAACATTACACAATAATGCTATATAAAATAACAGATGAGTTGAGCATTGTTTTCGGTATGCAAAGTTACTCATGAAGCATTTTCAAAGCACAAAGCGCAAGAAAAGTGCCAGATTCATATGTTCATGTGAGGCATAGTAACAGAAGTACGCAATAGTCCCTGTAACAAGACTGTTCATCTACAGTGCATGCGCTTACAGTTCCTTTCCATCAATACAACATTTGCTTCCTGTATAGCTATATAAATATTACATATCCATACAAAAGCTACAATTAAAATTACTAACCATCAAATAGTATGGTAGGAATTTAACTTGTTCATATTTTCAAACATATGTCATTTAATCCTTAATCATGCATAGCACAACAATGAAGCATTAAAGGATAAAAATTCAGCCAGTGGGGGAAAGACCACCCCCACAATATTTTACTAATAAAAGCTCAACTGGAGTCCCGCTGAGAAAGGTCACGAAAGCTAGGCCCCCTCATACATGGGGATGCCACCCCCTGTGGTTCAGGCATTAACCTGTGCTTTGATGAGGCCCACCCCACAACCAGCCTCTTACACCAGAGCCTGCCCACCACAGGTCACTGTACAAGCATGTCATAATGGCACAATTGCACTGGAGCAGGCAGATTTTTACAATAACAAAAACGATAAAGCCTTTGGTCCCATTTGTGATAGGCTAGTATGCAGATTTTTCTCCAAAAAATAGAAGAGTTACAGTTCATAAAAGAAGATAGCAACCTCTCCATCTTGGTAAATCACGGCAGAAGCTTCAAGATATGCAACAGCTTGGTAACTACAAAACAGGAATGGGAATAAATTAAGACATAGTAGAAGTCAAAGGAACTTCTGAAAGACTCGGATAATTTAGGAAATATCTAGATGGCTTTTTTTAAGCATATCAACCAAAAGTTTACTAGAATACAATGCTAATTTTTTGTGTAATAAAGCTCTTCTAGTAATAGCACAGTTCACCAGGGGTCATAAGTTTTGCTGCACCATTAATTGAACATTAATATCGTTTGTAGGTAATAGTGCCATCATGTGACATCTAACACAGCATACTAAAATGGCAACTAAATCCAACAAGAGACACATTAGTCAACAGCTCAAGATGTTGTGTGGTGCTGGTGTGCTGTGGGGTGTGGGTGTGTGTAATATGAGTATCTTGAACTCTTTTCCTTATTAATGTTATGATACATAGATCTCCTGTGTGTTTGAGGAAGAAAAGAACTCAAGATTTTGATGTTTACACCTATTGCACCAGCACTGAGATGAAGGGATGCCCAGTACATTTTTCTCGAAACATGTGAAAAGATAGATAACACCGAACAGGCAAACAGTGCACCACTTACCCAAGCTTAAGAAGCCCTGCAACAGTGCTGGCACTGATATCAAAATCAACCTTTGGCTGGATAATAAAATTTCCTTCCCGTATAGGCTAGCATATATTGAAGAGAAGAGAGAGCTGGCATGTTACTGCCTCATAAAAAAGAAATATAAATGAAATAAGATGATAAGTCTGCATACCTCTCGTATTAACAATGCAAATCTTCCTTCACAAATTCTGACCCGGATACACTCGCCTTCTGTGAGCTGTCCATTTGATGGTACGCCAGGAAGCCTGAAGTACACATCAGTAAAGTTCTGGACAGAACTGCAGACTTTACTAGTATCTAGTACCTTCAGTATGTCTTGGTAGGACACCTGACAAATGGAGCAAAAACTCAACACCACCCAAAACATGGAATGTACATTGTTCCCCTAGGCGACTGCTAACGTGCTTGGTGACAGAACCCCTAGCCAATTTATCCATCCTAGGCAGGTAGCTATTAGGTTAGGTACAAGACAGTCACCCCTGCGTACCAAATCACCTATTAGGTACAAGACATTGATCTGCCTCCCAACAATCCACCTATTGACCAGGTGTGAACACTAGAAATGTGGGAATATGAAGTTGTATGTTTACCTGTTTTTTACTTTTTAACACAAAGAGTGAGCTTTCAGGAGAGAGCACTGGATCAAAATCGTTCTGAATCTTAAGCTGTCAACAAGTACAGAAGGAACGATGCATAAGTATACATTACTTACTGAATACATAATAAAAACAAAACAATGGACAGTTATATAAGGGAAAATAATCAAGTAGGTCAACAATATGTTTTCTGTACCAACATGAGCATGGACAAGATGTGGTTCAATGTATTGCTGAAACAGTGGAAACACAGTGGTCATGATTTCAGTCTGGGAAATAGAAAAGCCAGAACGATTCTTGTCTCTCTGTATTCTTGTGATAAGGTGTGAATGAACGCCACCAACCTATGCAAGGGAACATATTAATCTCCAAACAAATGTTTCCGATGAAGTAGGACGAGGATGGAACCAGACTAGAAATCTTTGAAGATTTGTAACAAAGGATCTTACAACTGCAATCCACAAATCCAGCAATTTCCTTATAGCAGGATGTAAAGTATAGACACCTTCAAAGATTACCTAGTATCCAAAGGTACATCAAGAAAGGATCACACATTATCCATGAGATCTAACCGTTGCAGAATGTAATAAATCTAAAAAAAATTGCATATAAAATATCTGGAAAACAATATTATTATCAAAATTCAATCGTATTCTCCACCAGCGCCTCCATTCATTTAAATACAAATATGTATATTTTCTCTCAGACTTTCATTTCATCAATCTATCTAACAAGCATACCATAAAAATAAACAGACAATCATTCAAACGAAGATATAAAATCGCATATTCAGATGATATTACATTGTACCAGATGATTTAATTCTCCAGAGATGAATACCCTATACTTCAAATATGATTATTGACAAATTTCAAAAAGAGTACCATGCAGGAATAGAAAACCAGCCAGCTGAAACATAGCAAAATGTACTCAATGAGAGGGTTGGGTGGATATATACTTTACCACTCCACTTTCCTCAGAGACTTGAAGTTCCTTGAACCCCTTTCTGCTGAAATTTTCAAAATCGAAGCAAGGAACTTCCGCCTTATGATTATTTCTGATTTCCATAATGTTCTGTGTTACAATAATAGTTACAGACAGTAACTAATCAGCAATATAGTTGCTCAGATCGTAAGTTAACACCTTAAACTATACACAATTTTCATAATATAAGTGCAAAGCCATCAGCGTAGAGGCCAACATCAAAAGAAAATTAATAAATGACCATACCTACCCCTTATTAAATAATTAGATTCTCTCAAAATTATTTGCTACAACCACTAAACCCCCTTCATAGCATGAAGTTAGGGTTGGAAGATGGAAACTTGCAATAACAATAATCTTGATCTCCTCAATAGACATTTTGGAATCGTGAATCCCATGTAACAAGACCCATGTTGTGAAACAGAAAGGTGCAAATCAAACAGTGAGCCACTAGGGTAAGTGATAAAGCTGCAGAGACCTATACTGGCACCAGAATATAATATGCCACAAGCACTGTAACTAGGGGGTTGTAATTGATTGCCACACCTTCAAAATAGTGCCTCAACGGTAAGTATGCCAGTTGCATTGATACCAAGAGAAGGAAATTTGGTAACTGTCTAGCCATCCGTTTTAGATATACTAGTTTTGATTAACTGCTCAGAAATTTGGAAGCATTTGAAGCATAAGTTATCATAGGAAATGAAAGGGTAAGTCACCTTAGTCAGCAAAGCTATGTCCAATGAGCTGTAATCATCATACTTATAATCTCTCACTTGTTCAGGCTTGTAATAACTTTCCAAGCTTACAACTTCACAGCCAATTATATTTGCCATCTTCTGAGCTAAACTTGTCTTTCCCGATCCACTAGGACCACCTACAAATAGCAGGACAAATAGTTCAAACTTGAGCACTTATACCAAAATCATCAAACGAAATTTGTTAATGAAATGTGGTGTGAAATAGAAACAGAGATCTTTGATATGACAGTATAGCAGAAACACCAAAAAACATAAAACATATACTGCAATTATAATGCATTTGACCAACCAAGTAATTCTCATGCCTCATTAGCAACATACTAGACCTTATTTTTCCTTTTAAAAGTATAAGATCTTGTAGTGTGATTTGGGAACATCTTCCCCAATATTTTGCCCGAGGGCATCACTAATGTATAAAGTCATAAAAAACATATACTGCAATTATTTTTCCCTTCCCCGTTATTCATTCTTTACCCCCATCCATTTTCCACAATATTTCCCCTTTCCTTAAATCGCCGGGATGAGGGTTTGCAATTCCTCACCAACACCCATGGAGGAACGGCTCAAGTTGAGCCGTGAAAGCACGGCAGAGGAGATTGACGCCACGGCGTACCGACAGATCATCGGGAGTCTGCGGTACCTCGTCCACACGCAGCCGGATCTCGCCTTCTCGGTGGGATATGTCAGCCGCTTCATGGAGCGGCCAACCACGGAGCACATGGGCGCGGTGAAGCGTCTTCTACGCTACATCGCCGGCACGATTGACTACGGTCTTGTCTACCCTCGCGATTCAGGGGAGGCCAAATTGGTTGGCTTCTCGGATAGCGACCTCGCCGGTGACATTGACACAGCAAGAGTACTCCGGTGCTCTCTTCTTCCTCCGTGCAAGCCTGATCAGCTGGCAATTGATGAAGGAGCGGATCATCGCTCTGTCTTCTTGTGAGGCAGAGTACGTTGCCGCAACCACGGCGGCAAGCCAAGCCATCTGGCTGGCATGATTGCTGGGCGATCTCACAGGAAAGAAAGCTGCCACCGTGAAGCTGAAGATGGACAACTTTTCCGCGTTGGCACTCAGCAAGAACCCGGTCATCCATGAGCGGAGCAAGCATATCGACGTCCGGTATCACTTCATCCGTGAGTGCCTGGAGAATGGAAGCATCCGTGCTGAATTTGTCAGCACCAAAGACCAACTCGCAGACATCCTAACGAAGGCTTTAGGGCGAGTACGCTTCCATGAGCTCAGTGCAAGGATTGGAATGGTCAATATCCAAGATGAACACAAGGATTAGGGGGAGAATGTTAGTAGTAATCCATGTGTCATCATAGTTAATTCTGGTTAGTATATGTCAGTCCTACCTTTCCTTAGGCAGTAAGTTTCCCTGGACAGGAAGTTCCTTGGTCAGGTCTAGCAGGCTGTCTAGTGCTCAAACTGAGTTTTGCTGCCCAGCAGCAGTAGTGTAGGTCGGTTTGCAAACTGACTTGGTCTGCACTATATATATGTACCTATATGGCTATATGCAATCTAAAGGAGCAAGCATGTGCTTCAGAAAAACACTACTGTGTGCTTCTTTGACCTCTCCTGTTTCACTTACTGCTCATCCTATAGCTGCTGCTATTCCAACACTGGTGAAGACCAATGTCTAGTGTATAAGGTATACCCTACGGTGCCAGCTTATCCTTAAGGTATCCTTTGTCACAACAATAGGGGTGCCCTAAGCAGTTAATGTCACTGATCAGAATCAATGGATGTACTGACATTTAAATCAACACCAGGATAGCATGATATGTAAGTATGCAACCAGTGGAGAAACATACAAGTGATAAGCCCACCAACCATACTACGATAGTAGTAGTTGGACAACCAGATTCACAAAATTTTAAAGTGATGAAATGAAATTATGCATAGATCTTAGCATCCATCACAGAATACACCATTCCCACTCAGAACAAGCATATATCCAACTTTTGGTGTTTGCCAGTCATAGACGCTTATGATCACTGGAAATCCATTCAATTAGGATCCTGACAAACCAGTAGGAACCAATAGTTTTAATATACTTCAGTGTGGGAGAACTCTTGCAAGGGAATATTAGAATCTGCAATTGCTAGTACGATATTTGGATTTGCAAGGCAAATTGAATGGTTTCCGAGCCAGATGCAATCATCTGTACCCTTTTTAGCTATAACGTATCGAGAAGCAGATGTTCCGTCTACAACTTTGAGTCTAAACGCTAAACACAATTCCACTAAGTTGGAAAAAGAAAAGGTGGAGACATTACCAATCCCAACAATGACAGGATATCCTTTGTTCTCCAACAATGCCTGACAGATAACATAATACACAATTATGTTAGATATGTATGTAAATTAATAATTGACACACATAGACATAAGGCTCCATTTACCTGAATTGCTTGAACTGATAGGAGGAGACCCCTATCTAAGTCATAAGGATCTGGCAGAGGAGCTAGCTGGATGTTACTTCTAGAAGAAGCATCTGAAAACATGCAATAGATAATCATTACATGCTATTTCATTGGACCCTGCGGTCCTAAGCCTTCTCTTTTTCTTTCCAAAATAGTCCATGGAAACAGTATCATAAATTTCTATGCAAAGTTGAAGTTAAAAACCTGATATAAACTGCCATTTTGCAAGAACATGTTCCTGCTCCAACTTTTTTGGTGGAGATCTCGTCCATGGTTGCATCAAGTCATCAAGATTTGTAATGTTTGCAGCAGAAACACGAATTGGTTTAGGTGCAGCAATTTTCTTTTCTTGGCTTTCAGTTAGAAGTGTGCTAGAGACTGGTGGTGGTGTATTAAGTCGCGGAACCCCTAAGATTAATAAAAAACTTATTAGCAAACTGGTCTGGTTGCAAACTAGGGGGATATTATATATTTATACCTTTGCTATCCAGGATCATTTCTAAGTATGACTTTGTGATCCATGGTCCCTTTATACCAAGCGTAGAAGCTTCTGCTGCAACAATCTAAATTATGTAAGTCAGTTCAATTTTTTCAAACTTTATCCATGGTTAAATCACAATAAACATGCAAATAAATTAATAAGTGGTCATTAAGAATTCATAATCATAGATAATTTCTCCGCTTGGAAAAGAAATTTCACAGCACAACAACAGCAGTAGCAATTAAGAACATCAATGTTTCAATTACTCCTCTATAACATTCACGACATAAAAGCCTAACAAGAAGAAAATGGATGTTATGAACTCCAGGTACCCGAATAGTTGCAATTCATAAGCTTCCTAGAAGTAAACAGGTGCAACAAACAGTTGATGTATGTTAATGACATCTCTTACTCGGGAATAGTTGTGTTTTTGAGAGTGCTTCACCTGATTTTAGCATTGTCATGCAAGACAGAGATGAGGCTTAATTGTGGTGTATGGCAGGGGGCAAAGGCCTTAATAGCAGGTGGCCATGAGAATTTATCTGGTTGATGAACGTGTCTTAGTTTTATTCGGCGAGTTTTCTTCTTAATATAGTGATGTTGCGGGTTCAAGAAAAAAAAAAGGCATCTCTTATTAATGACCTAGAAGGAAAATATAATATAGAAGTGAAAAACTCAATCCTCTAAAATATTTTATATGAAAAAGTGATAATGAGCATTAAAGGAAATATCGATGGGTCATAAGACCACATGCAACAAAAGCCACACTAAATATTTTAAGCAAAATAGCTGACATAACTGAAAGTCAACAAGAATATGCAATAAATCAATTTTACGATAAAAGGTACTGGCATTTATCGGATTCAAGAATAACCATAAAATAGTAGTTGGCAAAACCCAGAAATGGACATCATGCTTGATTAATTTAGAAATTCCTGAGATTCAGGAAAAATTGACTGCACTACAGAGCACAACTGAGTCATAACTCATCACCTAGTATTGAAGAATGTATACCTTTCTACTTGGACCTTTTAACACCAAAAAGGTTTCATTTAGGGTGTCGATGGTCTCTGCTGCTATCAGTAATTGATCACTATTGACAGATGTGCTTGTACGTTTAAAGCTAACAACAACGCTGTATCCCAAGGCCAACAATCCTCCAAGAGTTGTCCGTCCAACCTGAGATAATTCATAAACATGCAGAACAGTCAGAATGTCCACCTACATTGCTGTAATTTTTAGTGGTACAAGGTGCTCCCATGAAACAATTAAGTTCTTTATTTAAGGAGGGCTTCACCCAGATTGACAATAAAAAACACTTGTTAATTGTGACTGACATAAATGCAATAAGATAATAACATATTTTAGGGAGTGTGATCCTGTAAAAGCTACAGAAAATGTGTTTAAATTTTGTTCCCGAATAAATTCAGATCATTTGCAATATCTCACAGCGCAAACAAAATGTAGTTAAGACACATTTCTTTGATAATATGCGATCTCTAATTCCAGTAGTATTTCCACTTTTTCAGATATACATATTCCACTGATATAGGTGTTCCATATTTTCCTGCCAGTAAATATATTGCAGGTTAAAATACTAGTGAAAATAAATTATTTCATCCCAGCATCCTACACACTATAAGCCGTAACCTTAAAGCAGAGCTTAAATCAGAAACAAATGCAATTGAGATAATTATCAACATTCTTGAATATCACCAATTTCACCTTCTATTTTATATTGTTTTATATGGAGGTAAAAGCAGACACAAAACATTTAAGATACGAGTACTTCTGACAAAAAAGGATAAAATAATTAAAGAAACAATTGCTCTTAATGAAACTGCAGGCGTGAAAAAAAAATCAAGAGGCCTCTTAGAAGTAATATGGTGCTTGTTACTTGTATAGTGTTAGAGTTTTACTCTCCCTCCTAATAGGTACCGACGGTGGACTCTGTCCCTGTCGTGTATAGCCACCTGCACCTGACGCTGCGAAGCAGGCCGCCGACGCCGACGAGTGCACCGCCGCTGACGCCAAGCGCCGTGCCGATGCAGACGCTCTCCGAGCGAAGGAACGCCTGGAGCTCGCCGCTGCTGCCGACGCCGCGTCCGCGGCTCAAGATCGAGTGCGCCAAACCTTGGAGCTCCTCGAACGCGAGCGCAAGGAGGCCGCCGACCTCGCACAGGCCGCCGCCGCCGCTGCACGCGATCGGGTCAACCCTCCCATTGAGGACGACGGCAGCTCCGTCGACGACCTTGACCCCCATGGCGCCCACGCATATGAGGCTGCCGTTGTTGCCAACCTCCACGCCCAAGCTGCAGGGGTTCAGAACATACAGGCGTTGGTCCCCATTGTTCTTGATCCCCTGTCCTCCCACTACGGCAGATGGCGCAATCTCGTCCTCCTGACGCTCGAGCGGTACTCCCTCACTGCTCACGTGCTCTCCGACGCCGCCCATCCAATTGTACCATCATGGCGCCGCATGGATGCCATGGTGCTCTTCTGGGTGCTGGGCACGGTCACCCCCGAGCTCATGGAGACGGCAAACGCTCGCGACGGCACAGCGCGCTACGCCTAGCTCATCATCGAAGAGCAATTCCTCGGCAATAGCGAAGCCCGTGCTATCCTCCTCGACGCCGAGTTCCTCGTCTTCCTCCAGGGCGACCTCTCCATCACCGACTACTGCCGGAAAATGAAGGGGATGGCTGATGCGCTAGGCGATCTCGGCGAGGTCGTCACCGACAGGACCCTCGTTCTCAAAGTCCTCCGGGGCCTGAACGAGAAATTTGCGCACATGAAGCCGATCTTCAAGCGCTCCCGTCTGTTCCCCTCCTTCCATGAAGTCTGGAACAATCTCATCCTCAAGGAGATCGACTCCGGCCATCCCGCCCCTGCACCGTCGACAGCACTCGTCGCCACTACCCTCGGCCCCCCCGGTGCTCCATCCCCAGCCACCTTTGGCACGACGGGCGCCGCCTCCGGCGCTCCCCTGGCCCGCTCTGGCAACAACTCCACTGGGTCAGGACGACGCCGCCGGAACAATGGCAAGGATTCCGCCCCCTGGCCATCTCTCAACAACCCTTGGACCGGCCAGATCACCATGTGGCCCGGCCCAACGGGAGGAGGCCCGCAGCAACAGGGCCATCAACGCCAGCAGCCCAACGCCCCTCGCCCACAGCAACAGCACGAACAGGCCTTCCAGCACGCCCTGCTGGCCACGTCCGGTCTGTTCGGCACGATGCAGCCCATGTTCCTGCCGCCTGGGCCGCTCCTTCAGCCACCTCCGCCAGCTGGGTTGCCACCTGCTGGACAGTTTCAGGCTCCGTTTCCCACTGGGCCCCCTGCGCCAATTCCGCCCCAAGCGCCGTGGACTCCATGGTCCGGCACTTGGGATCAGCAGTCCCTGGCAAATAACTTCAACACCATGACCCTAAATCCGCCTGCTGTCCTGGATTGGTTCATGGCCTCCGGCGCTATATATACATGCAACTTTCATCCTAATCAATCTACTATTTTTTTCTCGAATACGCATGAGTATTAAGAGAGGAGAATCGATCCCTTACAAGTAAAGTCCCCTCCACTCCGGATCGACCTATGGAGGGGGCTCTGAAATACATTATGAGTTGTGGAACTAAGAAAACACTAATAGTACCAAGCATTCTAATTTGCTTTCAAAGCCTAACATCACAAGAACTAATCACTTACTGCCTTACCTATCACCACAAGAGGCTGAAATATCCTTCTCTTATTGGTGCATGATGGCAAGTAAAAGGGTGGACAAATTGTTCAGAAAGAGATTCAACTCCCTGGTTACTCTAGGAGCTTGGTCTATGTGAAAAGAAGGCAATGATACATGTTTTCTAAACACTGGCAAACACATACGATTTCACTTCAGCAAACCAGAACCAATTCTCTTCTCAGAATGATAAACCAATGCAAGTTTTCACTTCTTGTTCAGCAACTTAAGGAAAAATAAAACAGATGCATTTAAGATCAATGCATACCTCAAACTCAGCTTTTGGACGGATTATAAAGTACTTGTCAACAATCCTCTGGTCTCCAAGAGATAAGTAGTATCTTATTCCACATTGCCTAACTTTAATCCAATCATCGGTCTTCATTTCTTCAGAAGCAAAAGGTGGCCTAAGGTACATCTCAATAAAGCTGGAATAATTAACAAACCAATTGTCACAAACTAAAATGAACACACGTAAGCCTGATAAAGGTTTACAAATAGTATCTTGAACATTTGACAGGAATCAATCGTAAAATTACGATCCTGCCAGATTTATAAAATCACAAGTATTTAAAAGGAAAATCGATGACAGGGATTTTGTGCACATGCAAAGTCTACCACATTGATTGTGAATACATGCTACCTCATGTATTTACCCAAAATAAATAAATAACATAGTCTCATGTATAATAAATGTTGTAGGAAATGGTATGTGTATGCTGCCCATGTTCAAAGGATGAATTTATTCACAGGATAAAGATATTCGGTAATATGTATTGAACAAATTCATTTAACTCATTTTTTTCTATTGAATAAAGCAAAATATTTTTGAGATATGCAGAGTGAAAATGAAAAAAAATAATATAAGTTATAGAACTAGAAGTAATGGAAGTGTCAACAAATTTATATTAATGCTGACATAGTTTCGAGTCAGGATTAACCAATCCTGAGAACAAACACAAATGATTTTATTAAGTTCCTATCCATGAATCAATTTAGGTGAAGTCCAAGCATGCGATTGTGGGAGCGGACACTCCTATGATCTATATCATGATTTTGACAACCTTAAACTCTCACAAGTCAGAACTACTCCAGCTGAGTGTGCAAATAAATTAAGAGGGTGAATACGATAAATGCACTCACTTCTCAGTTTCTGCTTTATTTTGATCAAAAGAATAAAACTTTGTGCCATCTGGTGACTACAGTAAAATAAGAAAAGTTAAGCACGTCGTAAGTGGAAAGAATAAGCATAACTACAAGCAAGCAATTAGTAAAATGCCACATTTCAGTCAAGGTCTTCAAATTCAATATTCAAATGTAACATAGGTCCATAACTATGGCATTTATGATATAGCATTGGTTACATGTTGAACTTTCTGAAAGCAGTGTGCTCTCCAAGTCCCAACTTTTTCTCGATTAGCATTTTGCATTTTAGGCCCTATTTGGCAGAGCTCCCAGAGCTGATTCTCTGATGAATCCAGAAGAAGCTCTGCCAAACAGTTTTACAGAGAGAAGTGATTCTCTGCTGATTCTGTGAAGTGATTCTCTGAAATGAACTAAGGGGCTGGGAGCTGAAAAAAGTAGCTTCTCTTGATTCTGTGACGTGATTCTCCATCCTGATTTTGAAAGTTTATGATAGAGAATCAAAGAGAATCACTTTCAGGTACAGAATCACTTCTCTCAGAGAATCAGCTCCCATAGAGAATCAGAATCAGGTGGAGCTCTACCAAACAGGCCCTTAATTACAGTTCTAACCAATTTGATCACACACAGGCCGCGTTTGCTTCAGCTTCTGGCCGATTTTCAAGACTCGATTTTGAGAAATCCAAAAGTCAGATTACTCCCATAATCGAGAATCTGGATTCTCGATTATGGATTATAAGAGTCATTTGACTTTTCGATTCTCCAAAATCGAGCATTCAAAATCAGCCCGAAGCTGAAACAAACAGGGCCATAAACAAAAAAAAGATTGAAATGCATCTGTTTGGAAAAGCAACTGTCAAATTAACATTCAAATATGAACCTTACACTGAATTTAAACAGCAGTATTTTTGTTAACTAGTGAAGAAGCGAGTGAACAAATATCATTCTTGAAATGACCGAAGGGTTTTCCAGGTAAGCACAGAAATTGAAGGAATCTTAGGTGGAATACTTCAAAGTGCAAAACGGTTTCTGGCTGACTAGTTGTCATAGGCTGACACGGAACTGGAGTGGGAACAGAAATTGGGAGGCGCAGGATGTGTGACCCTAGAGCTGTCTGGGGGCAGGATATGCCAAGTCAGGACAAGGTACGTCTAGAATCCAGGGCAAGGTATAAGAACATGTTCGATATAATATTCTTCTATAATCGCAATTAATATGCCTCCAATCCTTAAAATCGTGATAAGGCCCTATGAAATGGTAGCTACTCACAGCTATGTCTGAAGAATAGGAAACATAAACCTCAACACCCTTCAATAATCCCAACAAACTGGGAAAGCAAGCAAATTCTTAACTATCTGCTGATTGCTGTGATCATGTCAAGATGTGACTGGATATATAAGACTGGCTGGTGCCAGCACCTGGCATAGGTGCAGCTCCACATTGGCCAGTATTGCTGCTTGTGCTAGACTCACTGAAGTTAGGTAGCCCAATATTATATGTTCAGAACTAAGCCCTACCAACCTTCTAGCAGGAGGTGTTATCAGATTTTAATGAAGCAAGGACTAACTGAGGATGCTGGCACAATATGATTGATTCCGGAACAATATGATTATTCATCAATAATCACAACAAAACAAAAATACCACTACATATGAAAAAGAAAGAAAAGAACTTTCATCCAGTCAAGACTACTAGATTAATAAAAACATCAAGATTGAAATAACCGAACCCTGCATGAAATAAACAGCAACATTGATATTAAAAATAGTATTAGTCAACAGTAATCCTTTGCTGACCTCATTTTTGCACTTTAGCTTGTAGTATGGTTCTCGGAATGAGCAGACAAAGCTGTTATCAATCCTAATCTGCACAGTAAATCACTCGGAAACATCATGACCAAAGAACTGAATGAATGCCAGAAACCAAAAGAAGACAACAGCTATCGATAGACAAAGGGTGTACTTGCGCATGATGCAGGTCTGGCTCAATATGCCTTCTAAACAATGGAAATATGCTGTCGATCAGATAGTCCAATGAGCAAGAATCTCCAATATCATGCTGAACTTTAGAAAGCAGGCTAAAATGAACACCACCAACCTAACTTGCAAGGTTACTCAACAAGTAAGATTAATGCTCTGCGAATAAGTCTTAACAAAAATAACTTACAGAAAGTAGGGAGTTATCATGTTTACCACAGCAACCCGGATATCAAGCAATGATCTTAATGTTGAATGCAGAGCATACGCACCATCAACGATCACCTAGAAGGATAACTTGTATCAGAACATAAAATTGGTAAAGATTTTATAGAAGTATAGCATGTATTGCTGAGACATTGCACCACTCCAGATGAAGAAATCTTCAGTTGCCTCCATCCTGTGCGTTTCTTCTCTTGAAAATCAACTAGAGGCACCATCGTATCTTTACCCTTTACAAGATCCTGCTTAGTAGACATGACCATAAGGGTACGAGTCAACATCACAATAGGCAGAAAGTTATCAATAAAATTTGTGCAATTAACACCTGAAACAAACAAACCACATACAACCAAAATTGCTAAATAAATATTGAGCCGCATACAACCATCACTCAATCCCATAGAGGACTGCAAGAGAATTTGACAGCAAAAAGAAAACAATGGATATTTCTCTTTCTGAAAACAACTTCATGTATCCATGCGTCGCCCATTAATTCAATTCTCCTTCAACAACGACCACAAAGGCAGCCCTACCAAACGGTATAATCGACAAGGGCATTGAAGCCTGCCATTTTTCACTACACCCTGGCCCGTCATTAAAGCAAGCAGCTGGTGCGCATCCAACCAATCCGACCCAAAACCCCAACGGGGCGAGAGGAGGAAAACCCAGACCCACACCTGGAGGTTGCGTGCGAGTGCGTCGAAATCGATGGAGTCGATGTCGCTGCTGCCGTCGTCGCCGCCAGCTCCCGTACGGTAGTCCTCCATGGAGACAATCACGACGCACCCAAGGACTGACGCCACCTTCTCCGCCAAGCTGCGCAGCACAACACCACCAAACAGCACCACGAAATCACGACCTCTCCCCAAAAATTGGCGAGATTGATCGAAGGGGGCAGATGATGCCGCCGTCGTACCTGGTCTTGCCGGAACCGGTGGGTCCGCCGACGCCAACGGTGACGACTTGCCCGTCCTTGCGCGCGCGCAGCTCCTGGATCGCCTTCACGAGGAGGTAATACCCGCGGTCGAATGACTAGGAAAAACGACGGAAGAAGTGATTAGAGCGAGGAACGGATAAGGAGAGGGGGGAAGGTGGAGACGAGGGGGAGAGGGATTACGACGTGGAGCGGGAGGGACTGCAGGATGGATGAGGCGGCGGAGGAGGAGGCGGAGGTCGGGGAAGGAGGGGAGGAGGGGTGGTGGAGTCGGAGGTCGCGGCCGCCGGCCTCGAGGCAGCGCTGCACGAGGTCGGCGTCCATGGCGACGCCGGCGGAGGTGGAGCGCGGAGAAAGAAAGGGAGAAAGAAGTTTGTTGCTTGTAAGTTGGAACTGCCGCTGCTGCTGCGGCGGCTTGGCCTTGGGCGAGGTTTGGCCGAGCTGGACGTACGGGCCAAAATGGCAACTGATTTTTTTTAGTAAAATGCACCCCAGGCCTCTTAGCTTGTCGAGATGTGTCATCCAAGTCCATCAACTTTGAAAACGCTTTTTTGGGTCCCCAAACTTGCTAATCGTGTCAAATAGGTACAAATCTTGATTAATCATGCTAATTTATTTCTAATCCTTCTTGATTACACCCCTTCCCGCATGGCGCGGGCCTCACGGGGACGGCGCAAGGCGGAGCAAGAGCGTCAGGAAGATGTACGCCTGGCTGTCGGGGGCGCCACAGCCACTACCTCATGGTCGTTTAGGCGCGCCACGGCCGCCGCCATCTGGTCGATTCTCCTCCGCCATCTGGTCGTCGGGGGCGTCGCTGCCTCATGGCCGTCGGGCACGCCATGGCCGCCTCCTCCTGGCCGTCGGGGCCCCTCCCTCCATATCTGACGCCAACCCCTCCATACTGGCGGCGGGAGGCCTCCTGCACTGGCGCCGCCGCCACCGTCGTCCAGTAGATAGGGTTGGGAACGGTCTGGCGGAGGAGAATGAACAAAGTTGGCTCTGGCGTGAGGTAATGTTGGCCAGGGGTAATTTTGTCTATCCACTAAAACCTGACACGTTTCTATCTCTATTTCACGGTAAATGCTAACGGGATGGACGACAGTGTCATTTCGGGAACAAAAATTAAACTCGGTGTCAAATAGGAAACAAAAAGTTTTTGAGGGCCAAAAATAGAACGGGTCATTTTTTCAGTGTCAAATAGGGAATTTTCTCTTAGAATAAATTAGCATGATTAATCAAAATTTGGACCTATTTGACACGATTAGCAAGTTTGGGGACCCAAAAATGCATTTTCAAAGTTGATGGACCTGGATGACACAGGTCGATAAGTTAAGGGGGCCTGAGGTGCATTTTACTCATTTTTTTAACAAACCGGGTAGAGAGCCGCCAATTATTATATATTAAAAAAAAGAACGAGTCTCGAACAGAAATAACAGTACACCAATAATAACTTTGAAGAATGGAGCAACGACAACAACAACTAAAATTTCATCCCGGCGACTAGATCTACCTAAAGTAACTTTGCTCGGATTAAAACCTATACTCTTTACAAACAACCTTCATATCACAAACTAAAAAATGAACCTAACAAACGGGCAACGAAATCCGTGCCACAGAGTCCCAAAATGCACGACCGTTCGCATGCATGAGTGAGCTTAGAAGGTCCACCGGTAGGAGCTTCTTCATATAGTTTGCATAATCTTGAATTACATCCTCATCAATCTTCCGGTTGTCCTCCATAATGCCCAACTTCATTAGCGTATCCCGTTGGACAAGGCGAACGCTTCGGCGGAGTGACATTTGTCATAAGACTTGCGCCTATGTCTTGTTGTTACCGTCGTTGATGGCGTTTTCGGTGATAGAGGAAGAATCGCTAAACAACACTCATTCCCTAAAGATACTATTTCAAAAAAAACACTCATTCGGTAATTAATTTTTAGGTCTCTCCACGTGGATGCACGGATCTCCAACAGAAAAGATGTGTAAACTTATATTATTTCATGTGGATAGGGTTCACACACGCACACTCATTTCTATGAGCATCTCTAATAGACTGTAGAAACATATGTTGAGATTAATAAAGTCATACCTTATTGTCGACGATCACATGCCTACCACTAGTGCAGTCGAGAACTCGAATCCTGGTTAACACGATCTACCACAACAAACCTTACTGTCGGTGCTTTTTGTCACCGGCTGTTCTTTTAGTCGCAGCGCTTCTCCACGGCTCACGATGATAGGCACTGCAAACACGAAGGAAATATACTGGTTCAGGCAGAATGTCCCTACGTCCAGTGCGAGTTGTTCGTGTTCCTTGTGCTTGGTTGCCTCGAGGCTTAAAGGGGGTGCTCATAAGCAGTTTGTGTGTGCCGTGGAGCAATGGGTTCTAGTGTTTTTGGACGTGGATCGGATACCCTTTTCCAAGGACCCCTCCCCTCTTATATATGAGTGGGGTCGGTTACAAGGGAAAAAGGAGGAGAAGAAATAGAGAGGTCAAGTGCCTCCGAGTGCTTCTGGATGTTCTTCGTTAATCCTGTCTAGGCCCGCCCTCCACCATCGTCCCTCCCGCCCTGTTTCAGGTAGGTCGGGGCCTGGTGTTGGCGCTGCCCTCTTTCGTCGTTGTCAGAGCCACTTGCTCGGGCTCATGATGACAGTGTGCTCGCCTCAATGAGAAACGTGTGGGAGTATTTTGTCAGGTGATGTGTCATTGATTTTATTTGAGCGGCGCCTGATCTTCTCCTGAGCTCTATCGAGTGTTCGGGAGTCAATCTTGTAATTGATTTGGGCCTACACCTCTGATTCTTGATCCCTCTAGGCCTGCTCCAATGCAAGGGCGTAGGGAGCTGGCCTTCTATTGTCACCTCACATAACGTGGGCTGTAGCCTATGCACGGCTCAAGGCATGGATGGGGGCGCCCCGACCCCTAGCCTTGGGATATGTGTAGCACCCTAAAAATTAAAAGTTTAGTAATTACAATATTTTTTCAAGTGCCATAATTAATTTAAGGTGAATAAACAATTTTTAGAAAATTTAAAATCAAATATAAGATTAGAAACATTTTTGTTGCATTCATACTGGCCGCGGTCTCCTGAGCTCTCCTGCTTTTGCAGCCCACGGTCCAACCTTTGATCTTTTATAGTTTAGCCCTCCTGATTGTTTTACAAAATTGCATTTAGGTCCCTGAGATTTTGCAGTTAAGCCCCTGGAACCTCTAATTCTTTGCCAGCAAGTCCCTGGACCTTAGAAACGCCGTATCTTTCTCATTTTAGATCCAATTAGAGTGATTCTTGCGCTCACGTGTTCGTAGCAAAGCGTACGATAGTTTCAAAGGCTTCCTTTGCTCTTTTAATAATGTTTGGTGTACTGTTATGATAGCATAATTTATTGGCATGTACTGGAATGTGTGGTTGCTTGTGTGGTGCTTCATGAGCCCAGTCGGTGAGCCGTTCGAGTTCCGTTTCGAGCAAGCTTACGAGGAGCCAGACCAGCAGCAACAGCAGTAGCAGGAACCAATCTTCGAGGAAGGCAAGTATAGCACGGACAATCCTTGCTACCTAAACACCTTCTTTAATCATTTACTTCATATGCATGTGTCTAAATTTATGTACCCCTAAGGTTGTACCTAGTATTGTTTACCCTGTCCGTTGATATCCCAGGGGTCATGCATTTGGGTAGTTCTTGCTAGGCGCAGCTACTGTCACCATTTGTTCAACTGTTAACTTTGACTTAATGGTTCACTTCATTGATAATGTTAAAACCTGCTTTTTAGCAACATGGTTCAAGTAGCTGGGACATGTGCTTCTTGCTTTGTCCACGTGTGGGACCAGGATCCCTAGGGCCATTCATTTACAAGATTAAACTGCTTGGCTATGGGAAGTTTGACCTGGCTACGACAAACTAGTCGGCTACGGTGCAAGACAGCGTAGTTGACTTGAAGAACTAGTCGTGTACTGTTAGGAGACTCCCCAAAGTACCCTATTGTAGTACTCCCTGTTGTATACGACTAGGATCATGGAACCGACTTGTAACTCTGCTCCCCTGATATATAAAGCAGAGCAGGGACCCCTCCAAAACAACTCAACCTCACGTGCAATACAATCAAGCATACATGACGTAGGGTATTACGCAATTTACGGCCCGAACCTGTCTAAATCTTTGTGTTGTGTGTGCACCATCGTTCCTAGAACCCGGCGAGACCCACAAATCTACTGTCTGGGATACCCCTAGACAGATGTACTCAAGATAAATCTTTGACACTTGGCGCTTGAGTTTGGGAACGCACTCTGAGGATTTGGAAGCGGAAAACGGATATCGAGCGGGCTCAGCCTGGAAATATTGGGGGTTCCTGGTCAATTCCGCGATAAAAGTATCCTTTATCCCGAAATTGAAGGGGCATGTGTTGACACCAAAAATTAGCACCAGGAAGAGGCTGACATGTGGGCCGGATTTGGTGGAAGGATGCCATTCGGCTAAGGGGCTTTCTCTGAAGCATTCGGCAAAGATACTCTGCGGTCGGGAATGCGTCATCATTCGGCAAGAGGACTGTTCCGCAGGTAGCATTCGGGAAGGCGTGATGACATGGAAGAACATAAGGAAAAGGCCGGTTCGAACAAGGAACGCAATATGGGCACGAAGATTTGTCGTTTATTTTTAGAAACAAGTATTGTAGTCGTGTCCGACTAGGAGTTGTATCAAGACCTGGGTATAAATACAAACCCATGGCAATTGTAAAAAGAATCAATCAATCAACACAACAAACCGGCCATGCGCCACCTATCGAGTCCTTAGTCGAGTCGTCGAGTCCTTCGAGAGGAGCCATCGATCCGTCGACCTCCGTAAGTACCGGCAACCTTGTATCATGCTTAGTATCATGCGGTGGATTTAAGCTTTGATGCAAGTAGTCTTGTTACCATGCTTAGTATCATCCGGTGGATTTAAGTTGTGGTCTCAAGAAGGTTCCTCTGTTAGGTCATGAGCCATGCGGTGGGCTAAGATCTAGTATGGACCAAGTTATCGGCTCTGTTAGATTTCGGCAAGATCTAACAGATTCATTAAGTTACCCCGTGTTGCTTCGTTTTTACTATGTGCTTAATTCATGCAACACACCCTTGCCCAATCTAGACTGGTCGGGTTCGGTTCTAGACCGCAAAACAATGAAAGAACCGCGGCGTCCATATAGCCGAATCCGAAACAGTCTAGGTTGCCACGTGTCGCGGGTTCGAGCTTGTCGGTATCGTGTAGATCTTGACAGAACCGGGTATCATGCGGTAGATGCAGGTTTTTGGGTCGTCTTAGAGCTAATCATCCGGTGGATTAGAATTCGATTCGATCTGATAGATTTACCTTTACCGATTAGGCTTGTTCCTTCGCCATGGACCCCGATTCGGCTAAATAGCCGCATTCGGTAGTGCTCTCACGAGTGAACGTGTGTTCGTGGGTTTGCATTGGACAATGAATGCTTTTAGCCTTTCACGATTAGATTGTATCATGCGGTGGATTGATCTAATCTGATTAGTGGTGTGGTCTCAAACAAGTCGTATCATGCGGTGGATTAACTTGTTTGCTATCATGCTTGACGGGTGCTGCTTTCGGCCTATGCATTCTTTGTTTACTGCGAATTTATGATCATGTTTCACCCTTTATTTATTCTCATATCATGTCTGTCCTCGTTAATCGGTCAAGGATATACCTGGCTCTCTTTGTTTATGAATTTGAAGGGAAGGAAAGAGTAGTTGCATACCTATCAATATGGCGTCGAAAGGACAAGCCTGAAGAAGATGGTCATTCGGCTCCTACATGCATGGTATGTTTCTTGCCGAATGAATTCATGGCTCCAGCTAACCAAATTGTACAGGAGGAGATATTGCCCGATATAGATGATGCCGAACGGTTTGGGTTATTAGCACAATTGGTGTTGAACAAGCAAGTAATGGTAAGCATTTTTGGTCAACATGTGGACAAATCCTTTGAGCAGATACATGGGCAATTGGGTGGCCCGACATACTTCAATGTTCAAGCACCAGTTCAGAAACCACATGGTAAAGGGAATGCTGATGAAACTGGAGCTTCTGGTACTAAAGATACAAATGGTCAACCGATTCGGCAAGATCCTCAGCTTGCACTGCCGAAAACTCGCACATACGGTGATATGGCATTCGGCACCACAGGGAATCCGCCTGCTTCTGCTTACAAGATATCTCCCTTGAACAATAGACTGCAGAGGGATTTATATGGGAATGGATACTCGGAGTTCCTGGACTACAATGCTATTGACGCTCTCCCGAATCCCGGGTATGTTGGTACTGCAGGGATGCCCGCTGGAAGACCGGGGAATCAAGAATCAAATGTCGATCTCATGGTGCAGAAGATGACTGAAGTACTGCAAAATCAATTCGGTCTGAAGCCCAAGAATCAGGGATATATGTATTCGTCTCCCTTTCCAGAGTGGTACCAAAGAGTGTCATTGCCGAATCGAGTCAAGATCCCCACAGAGTTTACTAAATTCTCGGGACAAGATGATACAAGTACTGTGGAACATATAGCTCGATATTTGATGCAGCTTGGAGAAGCTTCGGCAGATGAGGCCTTTAGAATCAGATACTTTCCTTTGTCATTAACAGGTCCAGCTTTTACATGGTTTGCTTCTTTGCCTGCTCAGTCAATTTGCACGTGGAAAGATCTAGAGCAGAAATTCCATGCTCATTACTATACCGGTAGTACAGAGAAGAAGTTGGTTGATCTGACCAGCTTGAGGCAAAGAAATAACGAGACACCTACAGAATTTCTCGGGAGATTTAGAGAAACTAAAGGCCTGTGCTTTTCCTTGAACATACCTGATGATCAGTTGGCCGGAATGGCTGTGGCTGGTATGCTGCCTACCATTCGGGAGAAGCTATTCGGGATGGAATTTGATGATCTTGGCCAGCTGTCACAGAGATTGGCATTGATGAGCAATCAAGCATATGGCTTTAAGAAAGACGCTAGATTTGCTAAACACAATGATATAGCCAGTATCTACAACCAGTCCCTCGAAAGAGTAGATCAAGAAGATGAATACGAAAATGATGAAGAAGTGGCTGCAGCAGAAATAGTGTGGAGTAA
>OAMR01000638.1:718487-737586 GCA_900205405.1 Echinochloa crus-galli | reverse complement strand
AGGAGGCGACGGCGGGCAGCGTGGGGGTAGGGAGGGGGCGGCGGCCGGCGCGGGGGAGGGACCCCGGCGGCGTGGAGCGGCGGGGGAAGCGAGGGGTCGGCTTGGAGCGGTGGGGGATCGAGCCGGCGTGGGAAGGGAGGGGAGGGAAATAAAAAAGAGAAGGGGAGGGGGATGAAAATTAAAAAGAGAGAAGTAATAAAATATGTGGTAGTTGGGATGGAGTAAGGTGTATAGAGGAGATATGAGTGCGGGAGAAATCGGGATAGAGGAAAGAATCTCGATGACCAGGACAGAATATTCCGTTTAGAGGAGGGAAATAGAGAACACGAGTGCGAGCAGCCTAAGTTTGATACATACAGGATACAGTTATTTCGGATGACATGTTGTTTGCTTATCGAAAGTTAATAAATTCTCTTACCGAAAAAATGTTGTCAAAAAAATGTCTACAATCGTGTAGCACTGATTTCCAAGGATAGATATATCTATAATGCCAACATAACTATATAATTGGAACTGAGCATATTATTACTTACTAGGGGTACCAGCCGATTATTATTTTTTTTGCGGGCAAAACAGAGAACTTTATTAGCTAGGACAGGAATTACAATCGTCTTGGATCAGCTCGCAAACGCACACAGGCGCTTGATCAAACCAAACTACCGAGATGGCAGATCTCCTAGCTAATCTCTACTCCTAATAATCCTGTGCTCAGGAACCGCGTGGTGCGACCTGTGAGTCTGCCTCCTAAACCCCCGTGCGTTTCCGTCTGCCCCTCCCCCCACCCCCCGTCGGTCGGCCCCTCCCGCGCCTCTGCCCATCCGTCCCTCCCCTGTATGCGCCACCTCCTCCCCTCCCGCGCCGCCCTCGCCTCCAACCGCGCCGCTCCTCCCCTTCCTTCCTCCACGCCGGCCTCTCGCCCCAGCCGCGCCACCCCTCCCCTCCTTTCCCGTCCGCCAAGCCGTCTGTCCTGTGCATGGCGTCCGTAACCCGCCGTCGATCGCTCACCCTCTAACTCGTTGCCGCGCCCGCGCGCATCCTCCCCCGCCGCTGACGAAACCCTAGCCGTCGCCATGGCCCTCGCACTGTGCCTTCGACGGGCCCTCGCCGCTGCCTCCACTACGGCGCCCTCTTCCATTGCCCTGCCCATAGCGCCGAGCTCCGCCTCCTCGGCGGCGCCGCCGCCAGTTTCCTGTCCACGACAGCGTCGGCAGCGCGGGGCGGGGCGGACTACGGAGTGGATGACATCAAGATCTCCCTCGACGAGATCCTCTTCGAGGGTTGCGACTACAACCACTAGCTCATCACCATGGAGTTTCCCGACCCCAAGCCATCCCGTGAGGAGATGATCGAGACCTACCTCCAGACCCTCACCAAGGTCGTCGCAAGGTATGTCGCGAAGCAGATTCCCCATTTCATTTTAATTTCGCGACGAAATTTTGCATGCCCTACGAGATGTGTATAAGAGACAGGGATATCATCATTGCTGTGAATTCTCTTCTTATCTAGGTCACTAGGTGATTCGAAGCTGGTCTTGGAGCAAATCCTATGTTATCAGTATCAATTGCAGCTTCCAATTGCTGGTGCCGTTGAAACAGAGGTGGTTAGTTCGGCACACGCACACGTGATCGTTGTCAGTCCTGCAACCACAATCGTCAGGTTTGTTTTCTGAATTTTGTAGCTACAGTCATGATTATGGTACGGGTGGCAAGATATTTATAGGGAAGTTTGGTGATATATGAGAAGTCTCAATGAAACGTCTGTTAAGCATGGATGTGTAATAGATTGACTGATTTACTTTAGGAGGAAATGCCTGTAATCAAGCATGCCTATAATCAAGCACGGGCTTTGTCTTTTGAAGTTAACAAGATAGATGAGCATTGTGGAGTTATATGTTGTCAATGCTTTTACAATATGATTTACTTTAAATTTTTTTTAGTCTAGCTGAGCATGAATGCCAATGGGCAAAAGTGCTAGATAAGCTTTTGACACAACTTACTTCTATATCTTTTTGTGCTTTTTGTATATAATTATTTGAGACTTGTATCAATTCTTGTTTGTGTCCTAATTATAGGTGAATGGAAATTTAGTTTTTCAATTGGTAAGACGTGCTATATGATTGGGTAAAAAATTAAATGACATGCTATATGATTGGGTAAAAAATTAAATGACATGCTATATGATTGGGTAAAAAATTAAATGACATGCTATATGATTGGGTAAAAAATTAAATGACATGCTATATGATTGGGTAAAAAATTAAATGACATGCTATATGATTGGGTAAAAAATTAAATGACATGCTATATGATTGGGTAAAAAATTAAATGACATGCTATATGATTGGGTAAAAAATTAAATGACATGCTATATGATTGGGTAAAAAATTAAATGACATGCTATATGATTGGGTAAAAAATTACATGGCATGCTATATGATTGGGTAAAAAATTACATGGCATGCTATATGATTGGGTAAAAAATTACATGGCATGCTATATGATTGGGTAAAAAATTACATGGCATGCTATATGATTGGGTAAAAAATTACATGGCATGCTATATGATTGGGTAAAAAATTACATGGCATGCTATATGATTGGGTAAAAAATTACATGGCATGCTATATGATTGGGTAAAAAATTACATGGCATGTTAAATACCTCCTTTACATGGTTGCTGTCACTGATAAAAATAGAAATTGGTTCATGCCATATTTTGCCTTAAATAAGGCAATTTTTATTGTTATCAACAAAGGTAGTTATTTACCCTTCATCGATTTTCCGCAGCACGGTGTGGTTTGCTTTCCTTGCTGACAACATTGGGAGTTGCAATGGTTTGTGCTGACGAACAGGAGCTCCACGCGGCTCTTGTTGTGCAGGAGACTCGTCGATGCTGGTGATCAGGGACGCGCTGCTGTCGCAGCTCTAGCAGGACCACCCCCGCCAGGAGATCATAATGGCCGAGCTCGCCAGGATAGAGCGCGCCATGGCCCTGCGCTGTGCCGACGCCCAATGGGCAAATGCAAATCCGGTGCCACGTTCCCCTCCTACGAGCACTTCACGCCGCACCACATCGGAGGAGCAGTTTTTGGTGCCGAGCATGACGTCCGCGTGGATGAGGTCCATGAACTGACGATGGTGAAGAAAGATTGGGAACTCCACGAGGGTCTCCAATCGAAGCCTGCCATGGAACTCGTCGGTGAATGCTTCGAAACCTGCTGTAGTACCGGGAAGGCAGCAGGTCAGGAGAATGCGGCACTGGATGAGTGCAAAGTGCAAGAATCCAGTGAGGTGAGCATCTTCGTCCTCTATATTTCTTATTTATACTATTTATTCTTCAGGTTGCTGTTTAGCTGAGGTTCTGGTCCCGTAAAACTTGATTTTGTATACGGAGATTAAAGAAGCAATATGCCTTGTTTCCCCATTTCACATGCTAATAATGTAATCGAGCTGCGGGAGACAACAACTTGATAGTAATTTTACTTGTTGTTTTCCCTCCTTTTTTTTGAGACCATGCTTTCTGCCTTTCACAATCAACTCAGTTAGTTACTGATGCTCTGAATCTGTAACCAAACTTCAGGTCCAGCAGACCATGCCCCAGACCCCGCCATCTAAAATTGATAAACATGTATGACTTAGTTGGTGTATGTTTGATTAAATCGATATTTATTTTTATGTCCGTAGCAAATAAAATGAATTACCAAAACATGGGGCATGCAAATTACCAAATGTTGTAATGTCAGACCTTTGTTTTTGCGAAAAACAAAATTACTAACTTTTATGGACTTCGGTACGATCCTAAAGCCATCAAAATTGAATTTTTCATGTGATCGTTTTATCTTTGTTCCATGTATCATACCCGTAGCAACGCACGGGCATTTACCTAGTAAAGCTAATTCATTTGCAACTCTATTACACTCTCTGTTCACCAGTGCAGCTCTCCACATTTCCAGGAGCTGGGTATGCTCCATCGCCTCCGCCACAAGAAAACCCAGCTCTGACCTATCAGATCCTTTCCTTAGGGCTTTAATTACTCTCGCACAGTCTGATTTCAGGATAACCCTCCCCAAATTTCTATATGCAGCTAATCGAAGACCCTTGACACAAGCATATGCCTCCACTTCTACTGCATTAGCACACCTAGGTAGAGCTTCCCACGCCGTCAGAATCACCTTACCCTCATGGTCTCTTGTGATAACGCCAACACCCGCATCCCCAGAATGAGGTACAAAGGATCCATCAACATTAATTTTGATCCATCCTGGAGGAGGTGGAGCCCAAGCCACTGGAGTACCGCCACTGATATCCTTCTTTTTTTCCTTCCTTCCTATTTTCATGTAATCGATAGTCCATGTTTTTCTTGTGACTCTCAAGCTCATCCCTTCACTGAATCTGAGTCAGCGTAGAATGCATTGACAGGAGAGTTTGCATTGACTCCGTTATGCTGAAAGGGGCAGACTGGTGTGTGATATTATTGTGAGTCGTCCATACTTTCCAAAACAGCAGTTTGATCAGGTCTCTTTGAATTATAGAGCATTTATCAAGCAATAGTAGCAGCCAATCTGGGCCTACGTAGGCGAACTCCTTTTCTTTCGGTAAGGGCCAATGTTCCCGAATGGCAAAACGCAAACTTCGCGCCATTGGGCACATTACTGTGGCGTGAAAGCTGGTTCTAATAGTACCAGCTGATTATTGGCTAGAGCTGAACAGATAATGTAAAATTGGAGAGGAATGGGTACGTGCAAGAGTGATTATTTGCTTATTATGACTACAGTTAATAATAGTTTTAGTCGGTACCTTACTTTTCTAAAGTTACATGTATATTCTACCACTTTCTTTAAGATTGCCATCTCTATAGATTGATAACTTGGCAATGTAACTTTAATTATTTAAATAATGGAACCATTGGAAGTTAGCACAAAGAACAATGCTCTGTTAAGTAACTCTATCATTAATAGATATAAACATGCTTTGCTCAATAATGGACAGTTTACTCTAAGCTACATAGTAATTTGGAGGAAAAAAACCATGTGTCAAAAGTCAAAACGCATGAATACTCACCGGGTGGCATAGATGTGTATCCATGAAACTGAATATCAAGCTGATGTCAAATAAAATAAGCATCACAAGTTTTACTATAACAATCTCTCAAAGATAGATGCTATAGCAAATCTATGTGCATGTAGAAAAACTTCAACAATTCAAACATACTTTTCATGATGAAAAATCAGACATGGACTAATTGGGTGTTGAAGTATCTTATAATTAAATAAAGGATAGAGAATATCGATATGGGTTCTATGTTAGAAAATAAACATATGAAAAAACGCGGAGGTATGAAACTTTTTATTATGTATAGGCCTCACAGTTTTTCATGAATCTATACTATTTATATATGCCTATTTAAAATACTTATATATATATGCTTATTTCTTTTAAATTGTAATAAATCCATGGTGTGAGGTAAAGTGATTTTTTGGATGCCAAGGTGTATACAATAAATAAAGTCTATCACATATTGTTTAATATAAGAGATAACAAAAGATATTAAGTACTCTGATTTTTCATGAATTTATAACATATGTGTCCCTCAAAATTTGTAGCCCATGCGGAAGCACGGGTTGATGGACTAGTTTATTTAATATAAGGTATATTTGTTTTTAGAAAATGAATATAGTAATGTAATATAGTTTTAGAAATGTGTTTCATATAATAGAATATATATAATAAATTTGTATCTATTTATATACTCGGCTAATCTATTATATGAATTTTACTTAACTTCGTTTGGTCGACAGTGTCGCAAATAGGGGTCGGGAAACAATTTATGTGCATATATGTTTGCGATAACATGTATTTAGGGGGGCAGAAGAAAATTGATCACCATGATGTTATGATACGTAATAGTAAACACATTTCCATGATTATTTCGAGCACAATTATCGTATTCAATTCCACGGATTTAATATCTTTCAATTATTTGCAAATCATAGATGTTGAAGTTGAAGTAAGAAAGTCTCGAGAAAGAAAGAATCGACGCAATTGCTAAATAGCTCATATGATGGATTTGGGACGAGGTCGTCAATCCCCGAGGAGAATTCCATGTCCCCCTGGAGGACATGCTGGATAGTTCATCAAGTCGGAACTGATCTTAAGTTGTAATATACAGTTCAAATATATATCTCGAGCGGAATATCTATTTTGCCATATATATATGTCTTTTATTTTGATTACATATCTATCTAATATGAATATAGAGTCGGCTGAATACGCATTAGAATACACGTATTAGAATATATCCCTTTAGCCTAAGATGTTTAGCGCCGGTTGGGATACTCGGTGCAAATATCGAGTTTTCTGGTAGTGTCTCATGACGTAGAGATCTTATTAGTAACAAATTGGTGACGCGGAATTTGCAAGCGCAGTTGCGCAGGAGCTATATTAAGGACTCCTTGTCAGAGTGACCAATCTCTCTATAATTTGCAGCTGTCAAACAAAGGAGCCACAGCAGGACAAGGCAATACATGCGCCCTAAATAAAGGACCATAAGCTGCTGCAGCCTAGGCCTTTATATAGAAACACAAGGATCATTTGCTTTGTTCCTTTCCATTTTCATTTTCATTCTCTCTAGACCGGTCAATGCAACTACAAGCTAGCAAGCAGTGTTAGCTGTCACTAGTCCAGGCAGGCACGTGGGAATGGGTGGTATCAGGAAGAATGCTAGTGTCGCACACTAAGTGCAAAGGGTCGGAAGTCTCGGAGTAAGCTCTAAGAAACAGGGCCTTACCGCAATATTTGGGGGCTCTGTGCATCATTGAAATTACACCCTCATGTTGACGTATTTTTGCCGAGTACAATTATATGTTTAGCGCTCAAAACAGAAGAGATCTTGTATCATGTATCCATTAGACGTACGTGTACCAGTTCTCAGTAGAAGCTACTAATGAATGGCCAAAGGTCCAAAGCTAATGTTCTTCACCTAACCTTAAACACATGGATTAGCTATAAGCTGGGGGCCCTTTGCAGGGTGGGGCCCTGTGCGGTCGCCCACCCTGGCCCTGCTAATCGACGGCCCTGCTAAGAAAACTCTATGGTCTCCGGTCCCTCTCTCGCCGGCGGGCTAACAGCTATCCGCCGGTGCTCATAAGCGCGATCCGCCTCATAGCTAAGCCGTCAACGAACAATCGCGGCGAGGCTCTGGTCCCGACGCGGATGTGCGAATGCGATGGAACACCAGGTGACCCTGATCGACACAACGACCGCGTATTTTTTGCACAATAAAAGGCGTTGTGCATGCCCTTAGTTGTTGTTGTGCTTGCAAACCCAGAAGCCAGATCATTACAACGAATGCATTCCACCGGAAAAGCGAGGCCTCGTTGGGAACGAGGGAACGGCGCAAGAATTTTGAAGGAAACCGTTCCAGATCGAGGAAAGGAAGTAGGCCAACGCGTTTGGAACGAGGGAACGTAGCCTGCTGTTCCGGAGGAAAGGAAATCGCCTACACACAAAACGCAGGAAACAAAACATCTAGTCCGACCCAAGGGAACGAATCTTCTCTCGCGCTCTCCCTCCACCTGCTCCCTCCCGCTCCTATCTTTTCCCTCCCGCCATGGCTTGAGGCTTTTTTTTCGGAAAAGGGAAGCTTTATTGATCTTAAACAATTACATCGAGATGATACAATTATATAAGATCCAACCCGGCCTCTGCATAACTAAGATGCACACAGCCAATGAAAAAGAAACAAAAAAAGAGAGCACCATGACCTAGCAAACTACCACAAGCGCCTCCATCTTCATCCGCGTCATAAACCAAAGCAACTCTTGTACTTTGAAGTAGGCTCCCAATACAACGCCTCCAACGAGGAACCGACACGCGCACGTGCCGACATTGTAATGACCCAACCAATTAAGTCACCGGTCCGGGAAAAATTCCTAGGTCAGAGCTTAATTGGTTGAGCCTGGCAGTGACCTTGTTGAAGGCATTGTTTGGATTAAGATGAATTACTCCTTGTGAAAACATTTGACCTGGCCCTTAATTGGTTGGGTCATTACAATGGATCAAGCTGTCTTATTTAATAATTATTTTCTTCATAATAATTTTATCAGCTTGTTTAAAAACATGCTTGGCCATGAGCCGACTACTCTTTGAGTACTTTACTCGACAACAAAAGTTCTCGAGGGCCTTACTATCGCTGACTATGGAGCATGCCACATAGCCCATGTATTTGGTAGATCGAGTTACGCAGGGCAAGCCCGCGGACTTCGTGTATCGAACTACGTAGGGCTCTCGGAGGCTATATATGGGCAAAATAGCCATCGACGTCCTCCAACTTTAGGCAAAGGGTCAACTTCGTCCCTCAACTATCAAAAGTCCAAAATCGTCCTTCAACTTCTCAAATTCGAGTCGAGTTCATCCCTCGTCTGAGCTGGCGTGCCACATAGACGAGCCATATCAACAGTCTTGTCTTTCTTCTTTTAATTTACTGCATGTACGTCAGGTAGACAGAGAATGGATAAATTATATGTGACATACTGACATTATCTATTTTTTTAAAAAAAGACATGCTGACATTATATAGGAACCCCAAGTTATTATGATCAGGATTTGGTGAAACACAAATGAACGCAGCGGAATTTTAGAAGTAGCAAGGGGTAAACATGGGATTCCACAACGGGCTACCGACATGGCTTGCCTATGTGGCATGCCAACTCGTAAGAGGGACGAATCCGACTCGGATTTGAAAAGTTGGAGGACGATTTTGGACTTTTTGATAGTTGAGGGATGAAGCTGGCCCTTTGGCCAAAGTTGGAAGACGTTTTTTTTTGGAATAGGGAAGCTTTATTGATCTTAGACAATTACATCGAGATGATACAATTATATAAGATCCAACCCGGCCTCTGCATAACTAAGATGCACACAGCCCATGAAAAAAAGAAATAAAAAAAGAGAGCACAATGACCTAGCAAACTACCACAAGCGCCTCCATCTTCATCCGCGTCATAAACCAAAGCAACTCTTGTACTTTGAAGTAGGCTCCCAATACAACGCCTCCAACGAGGAACCGACACGCGCACGTGCCGACATTGTAATGACCCAACCAATTAAGGCCAGGTCAAATGTTTTCACAAGGGAGTAATTCATCTTAATCCAAACAATGCCTTCAACAAGGTCACTGCCAGGCTCAACCAATTAAGCTCTGACCTAGGAATTTCTTCCCGGACCGGTGAATTAGTAACAATTACCACCACGACCAAGTCACTCGTATTGCTTCCCCCTTCTTACCAGGCCAATGCTTCCATACAGACCAGCCCTGACCCACTTAGACGGCCACGATTACTTCAAATCCGGCAGACCATCTAAATTCGTAACCTGAGATACTATGCTGCAAAGTAGCCACTGGATACCCGTGCATAATCCACCAGGAATAAATTACAGATGAAATCCGTTTTCGAGTAAGAGAATCCGCAAACGAAGTTAAGGTGACTCATGTCTCTTGATCTATATGAAAAGTAAAGGCGAAATTGAAGATGTCATCACCAGATGTAGCTGCAAAGTCCGGAGCTATTCCTAAGGATGAAAACGGATCGAATACGGACGGATACCACCGGATACGGATCGAATATATTTTTTTCTCTCGGATTCGAATCGGATACGGATAGTGTCCACTGGTGTCGGATAAGATAGGGATGGATATCGACATTCTAAATATCCAACTTTTTGTATTCGGATTCGGACCGGTACCGGATAATAACTATCCGAATTCGGATTCGGACGGATATAAATCACTCCAAACGAATACGAACTCGGATACGGTCGGGAAATATCCGTACCATTTTCACCCTTAGCTATTCCACACCAGGACGCGTCTGCCGGAGAGGAGTCAGCACTGGAGGCCAGCGCCGTTCCTCTCGACGTCTGCCACCGCTTCCACCGGATCCGCCCTCAAGAACTCGGGCCCAGACCACGCCGAATCCGGTCGCTGTAGGCGCGCCGCACATCGTCGGCCTCACGCATCGAAGTTGCTGCCGCTCGCCGCTTCCTCGTCGCCGCTCACGACGTCTGCCGCCGCATCCACCGGATCGCTGCCGTGCCGCATCGCCGCGGTGGACGGCCTCCCAGGCGGTGTCGCCGCCAGACAGTCGTAGTCGCTGGAGTTCAGCCCGCCTCCACGGATGCCTCCCAGATCCGCTCCGCAGGAGGCAGGGTGCAGCGAATCCACCCCGCCGCCACCGTCCTAGCCAGGCCGCGGGCTTCCGAGGCGGCGGCGAGGTGAGGGTGGGGGTGGGAAGGCAGGCGCCGGCTTGGGCCTCGGAGTCGCCCGAGCCGCCCCTGGGAGGAGGGCGACGCGGGCGTGTACAATCTATTTCGGTTATGAATGGATGAATGAGCTCAGCTGAGCTGGTGGCGGCGGGGGCCACCGGAGTGGAGGAAGGCGACCCGACACGACGGCGACGGAGGCGGGCAGCACGAAACTGGCGCAAATCACCGGAGATGACGAATCCGCGGCAACGAAGCGTCCCTGGTCGAAGGCAGATGGCTCCACCCCCTACTCCCGCTCCTCCATCAGCACAGGATTCTGGTATTCCTCAATTTGGAGGGGATGAGATCTCACAAGAAACAGCTAATCGATTTTCTAACAGACTTGAGTTCCCCTATAGAAATAATTTCCTTAGTGTCCTTGTTTCACGATTTATGAATTGGGATTCCTTTTGCAGTACGAGTCCTAGTTTAGATCTGAATCCTGGTTTCTTTATCCCCGTAAAGATTTTATTTGCTAGTTCGTTAATTCCAAGTCAAGGTCAAGTATGAATTTTTTGTCATAGCATTCAGCATACACTGCATTCCTCTTGCATTTTTTTGTTTACAGTATTCTTGTTTCTCTTTGTTATTTTGGAACTGAAATCATGTAATTCTGAAACTGTTAGGCACCACAAAGAATAGAGCTAACTGGAATCACCAAATGAAGTTTTATCTTATTGGGCTTTTAAAGCAGCATGATGTACCTAGATTTCGGGCACAGAATGCATGGAGTAAGGAAGCATGGACCCAAGCTTCAGTTCAATTCAAAGTTTTCGTTGTCATCCACCCAAACAAGGAATCCAGAAGCAAGCAACGGCTACTTTCTTCATTGAAAGATGTGAAAAATTCAAATTACTTCCTGCAATCCAAACAGCTCAAATCTTCTATTCCTGCGTTTTGGAATCCTATAGCTTTTCACTTTTCACTTCCTCTCGTTCCTGTGTTTTTCTCGATTCCTTTGTTTTGCATTCCTTTGTTCCAAACATGCCTTGGACAGGGTCATGCTCAAGCATCAACGTACGAAGTAAAGTATAAGCCTCGAAACGTTCGATCTGCCTGCTCAAATAGTAAATTAATCGCTTAGCTATTATCTCATCTACCACTACAAGATTATGCAGGCATCACAGTTGATATTGCACCTACCCAAATATAGTGACTTTACAGAGCTACATGTGCTCACTATTCTACATATATATGCAGGCACGGTTTTGGCAGTCTACTCCATCAGAGTTGAATCAGCAAACCTTCCATCCATACCACAACCAGCTCAATCTCATGATCATTTTCAAGGGTCACATTCTAACTATTCCTAGCTCAACCCAACCAGTCAACCACACCCGACAAAGAGATCTAATGTCATCCTTGTCAAGAAACATATTGTGCCTCAATCGCAGCATACCCATCCAACAGCTCAAACCTTTAGCCTTTTGTCAAACATCATATAGCTTGGGTCAAAAGAATTTGTCTTGTGATAGAGGCAGAGTTCAGAAGCACGCATATGTCAACCTTGCATATGGGTCCACCACACAAGCATCAACAAGATCTTCAAACTTGCCATAGCCATCGTACTGTAAGTTTGTAACCCACTGGCAAGAAGCTTCTCCATAACAGCTAAACCGTCTCCACCTCCTCTCCTTGTCTTGGAGATTGTGCGGGTGAAAACGTTATCCATGGTGGGCGTATCATTAGTCTTTTTTAGTTTTGTTACTTTCCCTAAGGTGTGTAGTTTGCCACTATTTTTTTTCGTTTGTCCAGGTAGCTTTGACTTGATGCTTGGGTTGCATCCCAACTGAGTTGTTTGTCCCCGTATTGTTTTAGCCGGGGTGGAGTTGTTTGTTCTCTGGTATGCATGGTTTGTCTGGCGGAGTTGCCGTACCTCCATGTTCCAAGGTGCAGTGCGATGCCTTTATACGGCTTGTGTTGATGTTCTAGATTAATCATCGGCAATATTTTTTGTTGAGTTGATTTTGAGTGGTGCAGCACGTGTTGATCTTGAGTAGTTGCGTAACACGTGTTAATGCCCTAATTCAATCGATCGAAGTTAGTTAAGTTGTGTGGCACGTGCTAACATTTCAATCCAACCGGCTCGTATTATTTGTTGCATTGTCAAACTGCAGCTTTTCTGCCTGATTCATTTCAAAATAAAAGTAATTAGTGGATTTAGCAGCAGACACACACGCAGCCCAAAACAGAATAAAGAGATTAATCTACTTGGAGACGACGATACATCTCTGCATCGCATCGTGTGTAACCACTCACTAACTGACAGTTGTCACATGTTTCTTTTCTTGGCCTTGTTTAGTGCCAAAGTTTGGCATGCTAATTAAACTTGGTATTTTGCCATTAATGCACCTATATGGTATTTCATTTGTATTTGTGAATAATTGTCCAAACATTGATTAATTAGGCTTAAAATGTTCGTCTTACAAAGTACAATAAAATTATACAATTAGTTTTTGATTTCATCTATATTTAGTACTCCATGTACCGACATTTTAATATGATTGGAATCTTTATTTTACATATTGGAATTTGGGGCTAAATATGGGGACTAAACAAGGCCAAGTGCAAAAGCACTGCATGTTCTCATTTGGTTATGCCGAAAGTATGCAGGGGATAGCTGGCCCTGCGGTAGCCTTTTGAAGTGGCCTGACATGTGTTCATTACCCCTTGCAGTGTGCTTATCTGATGCGGATCGCCAGGTCGTCCGATAGTAAAGGGATCAATTTCTCCCAGCAGCTGTCAATAGTAAAGGGACCTACAATACAACAAGGTACGGCAATATATGTTTGAGTGAGAGTACGTTGAGATCTCTCCTTAGCCCTTTATATAGCGACACAAGGGCCGTGTATTTTGTTCGTCTCCATTCTATTGTTCTCTCTAGCAATAAGATGCAACTGGCACATGCAGCGCGTGGGAACGAGTGGTATCAGGAAGATTGCTAGTGTGCCACACTATTTGCAAAGAGCAGCAATGTACGTTTCGGTGAGCTCCGGGCGATCTCGATCACCTGCAGAGTCTCGCCGCGGCACCGGCGGCGGCGTGCCGACGCTGGACTGCATATGCTTGGCGGCGCATGTTGTGGCCTAGCTAGGCCGTCAGTGGGCAGCGGCGGCGAGCCTTCGATCCCGGCGCAGCTGAACGGCACTCAGCTAAGGCTGGGTTCCTCACTAGCTATTTCAGAAGGTACAGATGCTAAGGTGTCCATCTCAGATAAAGAACAGGAAGATGACGAGCTTGTTTTCCTGTCTTTAAATCAGCTTTGCGAGAATTTAATGGAGGGTTTGAGTGAGGGGGACAGTGACTTAGATCTACAGGTCACCCCAAGTTAAAAACAGTAGCTCTAGGAGAAAGAAGAAGAAAACGAGGAAGAAATCATAAAAGGTATTTTATGAAATTGTAACGGTTTGGGAGACGATTCCTTTCGGATCTCACTAAGGAAAAAATACTAGATTTTATTGCGCTCACAGAAACGGCAGAAGTAATTATAGTGATGCCTTCCTTGTGAACCTATGCGCAGGAAAGGATTTCTTGTGGCATGCTAAACCGCCTAGGGGCAGATCTGGTGGCATGTTGGGCGGGGTGAATCTCTCTTTTTTTGACATTGGTGAGATCAAAGAGGGGGATTTTTTTTGTTAGGTTTAAGTTAAGAAATAAGGATACCGGTTTCAGTGGAATTTAGTGTCGATTTATGGACCAGTACAACAAGAGTATAAGGAAAATTTTCTAACTGAATTAGTTCAGTTATGTACAAAAGAAACCTTACCTATATTAATAGGTGGTGATTTTAATATCCTCAGAGGTCCTGGAGAGAAAAAAACAATGCAAATTATAATCACAGATAGCCTTTCTTGTTTAACGCTATCATAGATGCGTTTAACCTTAGAGAGTTGGCTTTATCCGGTAGACATTTTACTTGGGCAAATAACCTACATAACCCTACATTTGAGCAATTGGATAGGGTTTTAATGTGTACTGAATGGGAAGCAAGATTTCCGCTTACCACGGTTATGGCCTTAACACGGGAGATTTCAAATCACACGCCGTTGTTTGTTAACATGGGAACTGCATCTACGCATACAGGACCACCCATGTTCAAATTCAAATTGGATTGGTTGTTGCTAGAGGGGTTCTTAAACATGGTTTGTGAGATCTGGCAGTGTTAGTGCCGGCCAAACTCCTTTAGAAAAATGGCAAGCAAAAATTAAGAGGTTGAGACAGTACCTGAGGGGCTGGGCCAAAAATACTAGTGGTGCATACATGAAGGAAAAGAAACAACTTTTAATGAAGAGGAATTGAACCTAAAACATATTCTTAATGACAGATTGGTTGTCCTATTAAGACAAGAAGAACTCAAATGATACCAAAGGGCTAAGGTTAAAAATTTATTGGAAGGGGATGCAAACACAAAGTAATTCCAACTAGTGGCAAATGGCAGGCACAGGATGATGCATATTTTCCAACTTGAACACAATGGGCAAATAATACAAGGTGATGCTGATCTTAAAAAGTATATCACCAAGTATTATAAAAATCTTTTCGGGCCTCCAGATGCAAACAATATGTCCATGGACGAGGTGTGGATAGGTGACATCCCACAAGTTTCAAATGAGGAAAATGCTATCCTTACCGCCACATTTACAGAGGCTGAAGTAAAAGAGGCGATATTTCAAATGGAACATAATAAAGCTCCAGGTCATGATGGATTTCCTCCTGAGTTCTATCAAGTATTCTGGAAGGTAATAAAAAAGGATTTGATGGCTTTGTTTGAGGAATTCCACAAAGGCAACTTACCTTTGCATAGTTTGAACTTTGGAACTATAATTATACTACCAAAGAGTAGTGATGCGGCACAAATTCAACAATATAGACCTATCTGTTTGTTGAATGTTAGTTTCAAAATATTCACTAAAGTGGCCACAAATAGAATCTCAAAGGTAGCCAACATAACTATTAAACCATCGCAAACTGCATTTTTACCTGGCAGAAATATTATAGAGGGGGCGGTTATACTACATGAAACTCTAAATGAGTTACATGTAAGAAACGAAATGGCAAAGTGTTTAATAGATTTTGAAAAAGACTATGACAAAGTGAAATGGGATTTCCTACAGCAAGGATTAAGGGTGAAAGGCTTCTCTAAATTATGGTGTGATTGGATTGAAATGTTTACAAAAGGGGGGAATGTTGGGATTAAGGTTAACGATCAGACGGGACCATATTTCCAGGCTAAGAAGGGTTTAAGACAAGGTGATCCACTATCACCCATTCTATTTAATATAGTATTGGATATGCTAGCGATCATTATTGATAGAGCCAAGGTAGATGTCCAAATCAGTGGAGTAATTCCACATCTAGGACAAGATGGATTATCTATCTTACAGTATGCGGATGATACAATGATTTTTATGGATCATGGTATTGAGAAGGCAATGAACATGAAGTTGTTACTTTGTATGTTCGAACAATTATCGGGTCTTAAAATTAACTTCCACAAGAGCGAAATTTTATGCTTTGGACAGGCGAAGGAATGTGAGCAGCTATATTCACAATTATTTGGTTGTATATTAGGCTCATATCCCTTTCGCTATCTTGGCATCCCAATGCATTTCAGGAAATTAAATAACAAAGACCGGAAATTCATAGAGGAAAGATATGAGAAAAGGCTAAGTGCTGATAAATTCGGTATTGTCCAGTTTACCTATGTTTATGTTATATTTCTTTGAGGTCCCAAGGGAAATTCTCAAAAATATGGATTACTATAGATCTAGGTTTTTTTAACAATATGATCAGCATAAAAAAAAGTATAGGCTAGCAAAATGAGATGTACTATGACAACCAAAGGACTAGGGAGGATTAGGTATTCTGAATCTAAACATTCAGAATAAATGTCTTCTAAGCAAATGGTTGTTCAAGCTTTGCAATGAAGAGGGAAGCTGGCAAGAACTCCTCAGGAACAAGTATCTAAAAGACAAACCACTAGGCCAAGTATACAAAAAGCCAGGTGATTCCCGATTTTGGAAAGGTCTTATGAGTATCAATGTTATGACCGGCATATCCTATAGTAGGAGGAAGAAGGCATCGCCCTGAAGAAACGGCAGGAACGTCGGCAACAGAGCAACGCGCCCACGTTTGTCAGTTTAGGCTCTTTTCAAATTAAGTGTGTGTAGTTGGTTTATGTTCCTTTCGAAATTATCTGTATGTGTGTGCAGTTGTAACCGATGAACCTATAACTATTGTGCTGAAGTAAGAAATAGACAGGCTTGGAGATCAGTTAGATCTCAGAGCCCTTGTGTGCCATCGTGTTCCTCTCGAGTGCTTCCTGCCCAACGCCGGCGTCAGCACGGCGTCTCACGCTCGCCGCCGCCGGCAACCCAGCCCTCGCCCACCTACATCCCACGAGTACAACCTCAGACAGAGTAGTTCCAACAATCTGGTATCAGACTCCATGCCTGGGGCCTCTTCTGCCTCGTCTGCCGCCGTCACTACAACCACGCCGCCACCCCCGTCCATCGCGCCGCCTTCCACAACCGTTCCAGTCACCGCGCTGGACACGCTCACGACGGCGATCTACAACCTTCAGCAGCAGATTGGGCAATTTGCTCACCGTCTGACGGCGGTTGAAGGTCGTCCATCTGCATCGACGTCTCTTCCCCGCGCACCCTGGCCGCTCCACACCGGAACGTCCTCGCTTACTGCTGCGTCGACACCCATCGTCGTCGATCCTGGTACGTCCGTTCTTCCGTCGATCCCATCACCGACAACCGCCATGACTACGGCATGGCCCTTCGGCATGCCCGGTTACGGTGGCATTCCATCTACTTCTGCTGCTTTTCCTGTGATTACAAGTTGTCCATTCACCATTCCACCAGCGCTGTCCACCATTATTCACACTTCCAATTCCACTCAACCAGTGTCGTCATCGCGTCAGATCGACGCGTCTCGTCCTCTACATATTCAGCAAATTCCTTTTCCCCATTCGCCGTCGCTCATACCAATTCTTCAGGAACCTCCGACTGGTTACCCTGACCAGTCCACGACACCAGCTTACCCTGCCCCCATTCCTCATTTCCAAAAGTGGTCTTTCCCAACATATGACGGCACTGAGGACCCTCTTAACTGGCTGAACCGATGCGAACACTTCTTTCGCGTCCAACACACAACTGATGCTGATAAAGTTGAAATTGCTGCTTTTCATTTGACTGGAGTTGCACAGCATTGGTTTTATTTGTTAGCTCGTGACACGGGCTCCATCTCTGCCATTAGTTGGTCTCTCTTTCGTGCTTTGTGCCAGCAAAGGTTTGGCCCACCATTAGGTACAAACCATCTTTCAGACCTTGCTCGCCTGACTTGCCGTGGTTCAGTAAAGGATTATCAAGAAGCATTCCAGGCGTGCTTGGCTCATGCTGGGTATCTCACACCGCTGCACCAAGTGCAAATCTTCACTGGTGGTCTTCCAGACCCAGTGCGTACCGATGTAGAACTGCAAGCACCCCAAGATCTTCAGCGCGCCATGTATCTGGCACGTGCTTATGAGCACCGTGCTAGGCCAGTCTCCACCAATTCGTCACACAAGTCTCGTTTCCCTCCTCGCCTTAACCCTACCACACCACCATCAATTCCCACAACTTCAGTACCAACCACAACAGCAACCCAAAGTTCATCAGTTAACCCTCCACCGAGACCATTTCGACGCCTCACGCCGGCTGAAATGACTGAACAGCGTCGTTTAGGACTCTGCTACAATTGTGATGAACAGTATGTCAAAGGCCATAAGTGTCCCAGACTCTTCTATCTTGAGGTCTCAGATTTTGATGATGCAGATCACGACAACCCTGACAGTGATCTTCCGACAGAGGAGTTGCCACCTCTGATTTCTCTACATGCCATTACCGGAATTCCTAGTGAGGACACCATGCAAGTAAAGGGGCTTAGCAAAAGATGTTGCAATCAGCATTGGGGATGAATTCTTTCAAATTGATTCATATACTATTCCACTGGATTGCTATGACATAGTACTTGGAATTTCATTTCTTAGAACATTGGGGCCTATTCTTTGGGACTTTGAAGATCTATGCATGGCATTTTGGCATTTGGGTAAAAGAGTCTTGTGGAAGGGTCTTGGTTCTACTCGTTCAGATATACCATCAACTAGCCGGCTTCATGATATGCAACATGCTGATTCCAACCTATTGCAACGCTTGTTAGATTCTTATTCTGACATCTTTGAGACACCATCCAGCTTGCCTCCACAAAGAGCTTGCGACCATCGCATACATATTCTGCCTGATGCTCCTCCAGCAGCAGTAAGACCATATCGGTACCCACAAATTCAAAAAGGTGAATTAGAAAAGCAGTGTGCTGTCATGCTTGAACAAGGCTTGATTAGACCAAGCACCTCCCCTTATTCAGCTCCTGTGCTTTTGGTCAAAAAACATGATGGTCCATGGCGGTTTTGCGTTGATTACCGGGCATTGAACAACATCACAGTTAAAGACAAGTTTCCCATTCATGTGGTAGAGGAGCTCATTGATGAATTGCATGGGGCAAAATTCTTTACCAAGTTGGACCTTCGAGCAGGTTACCATCAAATTCGTTTGCACCCCGATGACATTGAGAAGACAGCCTTTAGAACACATGAAGGTCACTTTGAATTCCTAGTGATGCCTTTTGGCCTCACCAATGCCCCTAGTACTTTTCAGGCACTCATGAATTCTATACTCAAGCCTTTCCTTCGCAAATGTGTCCTCGTCTTCTTTGATGACATCCTTATATATAGTTCTTCATGGTCTGAACATCTT
>OAMR01000638.1:702012-716455 GCA_900205405.1 Echinochloa crus-galli | reverse complement strand
CAGTTTAGGCTCTTTTCAAATTAAGTGTGTGTAGTTGGTTTATGCTCCTTTCGAAATTATCTGTATGTGTGTGCCGTTGTAACCGATGAACCTATAACTATTGTGCTGAAGTAAGAAATAGACAGGCTTGGAGATCAGTTAGATCTCAGAGCCCTTGTGTGCCATCGTGTTCCTCTCGAGTGCTTCCTGCCCAACGCCGGCGTCAGCACGGCGTCTCACGCTCGCCGCCGCCGGCAACCCAGCCCTCGCCCACCTACATCCCACGAGTACAACCTCAGACAGAGTAGTTCCAACAATCAAGGTGGATTTTCTTAAATTAGGAAGGTTTGAAGTGAACTCAGGGATGCAAACTAGATTGTGGGAGGATACTTGGATTGGGAAACAACCTCTTAAGACCAAATATCCAAACTTATATAATATTGTGTGTAAGAAACATGCTACTGTGGTAGAGGTCTTTCGTTCAAACCCTTTAAATGTTTCCTTTAGGATATCGTTGGTGGGTGACAAACTAACAGAATGGCACAACTTAGTGGCAAATATTTTACATATAAATCTTCAAGGGGACAGGGATATGTTTAGGTGGGCTCTTAATAAAAACAAGAGTTTTTCGGTTCACTCGATGTACAAATACCTGATCAATAGTGGTGTTAAAGTCACACAAGAAATTTGGAAGGCAAAACTACCTCTGAAAATTAAGATTTTCATGTGGTATTTAAAAAAGGGGTTATCCTAACTAAAGATAACGTAGCTAGGAAAAATTGGAATAGGAACAGATATTGCGGTTTCTGCAGTTCGTTTGAAACTATTAACCATCTTTTCTTTAAGTGCTTCTTTGCTAAATTTCTGAACACATGGTATTTGGAATTGCTCCACCAAAGAATACTCATGACTTATTTGGTAATTGGGTTAAACAAGGGGTGTAATCCAAATCTATACTTATCGACAGGAGCAGCAGCTCTATGATGGGCGATATGGTTAAATAAGAATGATGTGATTTTTGATAAATGTCAGTCGAAAATATTTTTGCAGGTTCTATTCAGAGGGACATATTGGCTTCGGTATGGGCACAACGAAGTGAACAAGACCAAAAAATCTTGATTTCGGTCAGCCAAAACTTGGAGATGACCACCCGAAACTTGGAGATGGCTTACGGCTTCTCATGGATGGACTTTTGGTTTACGGCTTGGTGTTTGATTTTTTGTGCGTGGTTTTGATGCATGCTCGAGTAGCATGAAACTATGGTGTGTAATATTGTTGGTCTCATCCTCCCATTCAGGGAAGGTGAAGCCGGAATGCTTTCCTTTATCTAAAAAAAAGCTGAGGCTCACCTCCGTACGTTGGTGTGTTTTGCTGCTATTGAACTAGCAAACCAAATGTTCGCAGCAAATCATCGTGTCGCTAGCTTTTGTTAAACAATGGAGCTGCCAGTTTCTCCAATACCAATCAAGCCTCATTTTCGATCAAAAAAAAAGAAAGACTCATTTTGCCTCCGGCCACCACAAGAAAAGAACCAAAGCTTCAGTTCATTTTTCTCTCATCATGCACCATTCACTAATCATTCATTGCAGCGAATTGTACCAGCTATCTGCGAAGCGGCAGCCAGTGACAATAACAGAGCATCGCCAATCAAATACGAATGCATTAAGAAAAACTCTATCAGCCAACAGGTCATGCTCAACCATCAACGTACTATATACCCGCAAAGAAAAAAAAAACGTACTTCTATTAAGTATAAGCCTTAACCGACAGATCTGCCTTATCAAATAGCTAAAGATTTGTAAATTAATTGCTTAGCTATCTTCTCAACTACCACTGCGAAATTATGCAGGCATCACAGTTGATATTGCGCCTACTGACAAAAAATAATGAATATACAGCTAACATCTGCTCACTGTTCTACATATGCAGGCATGGTTTCGGCAGTTGGAACGAGTGCCAGTCCATCCGATTTGCATCGGCAAACCTTTCCATACATACCACAACCAGCTCAATCTCATAAAAATCTTTAAGGGGCCACATTCTAACTATTCCTAGCTCAACCCATCCAGTCAACCCTAGCCCCGCCAAGCCAAAAAGATCTAGTGTCGTCCAGAAACGTGCCTCAATGGCAGCATGATCGTACAAGAGCTCAAACCTTGGCCTTTTGGCTTATCTGCAACGGTGGAATGCCAGGAATCTCCGGGATGGGGGATTTTTTCTTTTTTATTTTATCAAACATCATAGCTTGGGTCATAAGAATTAGTCCTGCGATTGAGGCAGAGTTCTGCAGCACGCATCTGGCGACCCTGCATGGGTCTACCACACCAGCAGCAACAAGGTCTTCAAACTTGTCAGTCATTGCGTTGTAGCCAACTCGCCACTCACTGGCAAGAAGCTTCTCTACAACAGCCGAACCATCTGCCCCAGCATTGCGAGCTATCGTCATAGCAGGTACAAGAAGTGCCTAGACAAACATTAGACAGTTAGGATGGTGTGCACAGACGTTACAAGTATTTTCTGATCCTGTGAAACAAGCAGTGGACGGGCAAACTAACCTTTCCAACTATATGTACACCCATCTTCTCTTCCGGGTCATCCATGAGATCCATGATGCTGGGAATATGCTTTGATAAATGAACATATGTCACACCACCACCAGGAGTTATGCCTTCACTAATGGCTGCAAAAGTTGCATTCTTTGCGTCCTCCACTCTCAGCTTCCTATCCTCGAGTTCAGCTTCAGTGGCTGCCCCAACCTGAAACAGAAAACAACTCTCTTCAAATCTCCAGAAACAAACTCACAGATTTCATATTACAGCTAAAATGATTTCTGTATTATAAATATAAAAGTTGTACAGTGAGATACAACTCAATTCCCGTCAAATCTCCAGAAACAACCTAACAAATTATATGTCATTAATCACTAGTAAAATGATTTCTGTATTATGCCTTGCCTACCTGAAAATCTCATGATGCACATATATATGTAAGTGATATTGCCGGCCTATGACCATGTATATCCATGATTGGTTTAGAGATAGGAAAGGATCTCGCTGGTTGGTTGTATTTCTATAAACCACATCAGGGTGTCCTTGCCTATAAATACTTGTACTCCTTGTATCTCAATCAATCAATCTATTATCCTCGCTTAAACATCAAACTCACATCTATTATTTAAAATGAATACTAACAAAATGCATGTTTCCTGAAATGGTGGCACACCTTAATAACTCCAACACCACGTGAGAGTTTAGCAATTCTTGCAGAAAACCTTTCTTTTAGATAGGAACTCGGTGTCTCCTCTACATCTTTCTTCAGTTGCATGATTCTGGCCTCAATCTCTGGTCCCATTGAAGGATGTGCAATGATAGTCGTTGATTCACTAGTTATTGTGATCTTCTGAGCCATACCTAGCTGATCAGAAGTAATGCCATGAAGACCCCAGCCAAGGTCACTAGCAAAGAAATCAGCACCTGTTCAATTGAAGAAAAACACTCAGGGACGTCTAGAACAACATAATTTGGAAGCAACATACCATAGCAAATGCAAAATGAAGACAATCCTTATGATGCCACAAAACACAAGTGAAAGCTTAAAAAATGCTGCTTAGTAGTCGATTAAAAAATGTAACTTTGCCTCACAAGCAACAGGGACTACCAAATGTGTTAAAACACCTCTATGAAGTACGACATTCTATCAGACTAAAATTTGTACATTCAGGTATGAAGCTTTGAAAATGCTAGTTCTATATATTCACCTGTCATAATAGCAATATCTTGGAGAATAGCCTTCTTTTCATCTCCCAAACCAGGACATTTAACAACCGCAACATTTAGCAATCCATTCAGTTTGTTGAGAACCAGGGTTGAATACACTGTATGCGACACATCCTCAGCAATAATTAATAAAGGGACACTCAACTGTGTCGTCTTCTCCAGCAAAGCTAGTATCTCCTGGACTTCGTTCACACGCTGATCAGTTAAAAGCACTCTAGCATTGTCAAATTCAACGATTGCTTTGTCATGATTTGTGATGAAATGTGGAGAAACATATCCCTTGTCTATCTGCAATAATCAGATAAAGAATAATAATTTGAGTTATCAAATATATATGTCTGTGTTCCAAATAGCAAAATATGACTCAAAGCAACTGCTTTCCCTGTTAACTTGTTTTAAACAATCATTACTTGGTATTTGTTTCACAGATCTTGGGACACAGTCACTATGTGTTTTAAATTTGTTTGTATATAAATGTCAATGTTTAGGAAAAAAATCTTTATGACTACATAAAAGTACCTTCATTCCTTCCTGCACCTCAACTGTGGTATATATCGAAGAAGATGACTCAATTTTTATTATACCATCAGGACCTATCTTCTCCAATGCGCCAGCAATGAGATTGCCAACATATTCATCATTGCCAGAAGATATTGAAGCAACAGCTGAAAGTTAAATTAATAATTACTGTGGTGACCACTGAGTAGTCTGATGCAGCAGATCAGTTCAAAATGCATTCATACACAAAATAATATTTTATACATCAAAACAGTGTATTTGAGAAGGAAAAATGCAAAAAAGTTAGCTTGTATTTTTATCATCATTTCAAGCATATGCTGGGTTGCAGTTTTATTTTCTTTCTATTTAAATCAAGCCTGAGCTCCTCCTTTCTCTATAAATGTACAAAATAGCATATAATGCACCACTTGAGCTTAGATCTGATAACCTGCACTTGCTAGTAGTAGGCTAGTGGTTGACTGGTTGTTTTTTTCGATATTCTTCTTATTTTTCACATCTTTGCACATAGGAATCCTCACTTTCCAGAATCCAGATTGTAAAGATTGATTACCTTTTATGTCCTCCTTTGTACTCACAGGAATACATTTACTCTTCAAGATTTCAATTAGCTCATGAACTGCTTTGTCAATGCCCCTTCTCAAGGCAACAGGGTTAGCACCAGTGGCAACTGCCAACAACCCAAGATTGATGATTTCCCGAGCCAAAACAATTGCTGTTGTAGTTCCATCGCCAACAGCACTATTTGTCTTGGATGCTATCTGGCTAACAAATGTCCAGTGAACAAGCAGCACTGCAGCAGAGATACCAACCACTTTAAGGATACAAGAACTGTACCACCTTACCTCTTGAAGTAGTAACGCACCCGCCTGCTCAAGCGCGTTTGGGAGCTCTATCGCCTTGGCAATTGTGACACCATCATTAATTACTTTAGGGACATCATCTTGGTCAATAACAACATTCCTCCCTGCAACAAACTTCTAAGGTTTCAACAATCAATAGCACTACACGACGAGATATGATCCTCACAGCATAAACAGCACCTTCACTGCTGAGATGCTCCAAAGATAGCGCCATTGACAATTAACAGCACTATAAAAGGCATTCATTGCCCTTCAGTCAACTAAGGAAACAGTATATCAAGTCACTGTGAGCTAATCTTGTGGCAAGAAAAATTTTCATGCAAAGCAGATGGCGCTAGCCTACCCCAACTTGCTTGGGACAAAAGGCTATGTTGTTGTTGTTGTTGTTGTTGTTGTTGTAAAGCAGATGGCGCTACCCTATTTGCAAGAAATTGGCAGATGCATGACAAAATTACAATGGTTGGAAACCAATCAAGAAGTTTGGAGTAGTTGTAAGCATGTGACGAAATTGGAGAATGTTGGGGAGGAACATAGCAAAACAAAATGATAGGCCTGAATCTTGTAGCTACTCTGAACGAAAGTCCCAACTCCAACATCTAAGTGACACTAAATCTTCATTTGTCAGTCAGATTGGTTGCATCAAATGTAATAAGCTGAACATCGTAGTGTACAGTTAACCTGAAGTCCAGATGGCTCCGAAATTCGTAGCTTAAACTTTATAATTAAATAAAGGCAAAATCCTTCTCCATTCCCCACACAATCGATACCCCACAATTACATCCCAAGCAAGATTCACACTAACAGCAACAAAATTAAGATACGCAGAGCAGAAGCAAGCAAAGGATAGCCCCCACCTTTGGGGCCGAGTGTGACGGCAACGGCGTCAGCGAGCTTGTCGATGCCGGCGGCGAGCCCGCGGCGGCAGGCGTCGCCGGTAGATATGACCTTGACGTCTGCCCGCACCACCAGGCGGCGGCGGGCGACCCTGACCGGCCTGGGGAGTAGCAGCCGGGATGAGGAGGTCGAGAAGGCGGCTGCGGAGGGGAAGGAAACCGCGGTGGGGTACATCGAAGCGGCCGCAAGAAGCCAAGAATCACGGGTTAGCGCGCCCGGGGCCGAGCAGCGGCAGCCGGCCGGTGAGTACGATCCGATGGGGCGGGGAGGGGGGGCGCGGTGGCGCGGTGAGCCGCCGAGTTAGAGGGGGGACGGGGAAGCTGCGAGGCGGCGAGGTGAAGCACTGACTGAACAAGACAGAGTGGAGTGGAGGGTTTTAGCAACAGGAGGTTTATCTGCTTTGCCTATATCTCTTCCCCAATTTGTGTCACTGCAATATCTGCTGATGTCACAGCAATTTGCAGCAGCGAACACCCTGCAGAAATTAGCGGCAGAGAGCCCTCTACTCCATTCCTCAGCCCTCAGCGGATATCATTCAGGCTGCTGCCTCAGGTACGCAAAGGACGAACAGAACAACGAACACAGAATACAGAGGGTTCGCACCACACGATATGCGAGTAAAACACCAAGGTTTCATTGAGTCGAGAGATTCAAGAACGCCAGCACGAACGCTGTCCACAAGTGCACATGAACGAACCTTTTGACATGTCAAATATAAGATGCAATGGAACACAACCGGTGACCGCAACGAACACTACAGAAGTCATCTGCAAATCGGCATTTGACATGGGGGAACGATTAGCTCTTCCTGTCTGTCCTGCATCAAATCTAATGTCTGATGAATTCCTAACATTAAGACATTTTACATCAGTCACTCAATCGCTCTCCCAACACTGAAAAAAGTCAGCAGAGAAAGCGAGCGATATTTGTGCTTTCGTTATCTCTCCTGCCAGCAGCCGCATTCCAACGGCTGCTTGTCCATCAGTCCGTCTGGCAACCCCAGAAGAGCAGCTCTTCAACTCTGGCCAAGTATCAACTCTTCAGGTTGTGGGCGTCCCAGCGCATTGGCATGACACTTCAGACGAACATCATGAGCAGGAGCAAGTCACTTGTCAAACGGCGGATTCCTCTGAAACGTCCCAGGAGCAAACACTGGCAAGGAGCCTGTCCGCACTTTCTCACCCCGGATGTCACGCTGCTGGGCACTAGGATCTCTGTTACCCTCAGGGCGTGTTCTTGCGGCTGCCTCATTCCTCTGGGTGCTCAGGATGGGGCCACCGAAGAATATCGACTGCCCAGAATATGTCAGCCTCTCCGACGGCTGCCCTGATGGCATCGCTGATGATGAGGGGTTCCCAGACGCAAGGCTCCTCCCATGGCTGTTTGGCTCGCCACTTGGGTTCGCTAAGAATAACAGGTGGCCGCACCATCACTGGTGTGGGCCTTTCAGGAGGTGGAGGCTGAGCCGCTGCGCTGAATTGAGAATGAGAGGCAAGCTTGTGGATGTGGACCGGGCTACTTAAACTGCTCGCCGTTGGTGTGCCGGTCTCATAGTCATCCTGGCTTGCAAGACTTTGGGGGTATGAATTCTGAAGTGGAGAAAGTCTCATTTCACTATTTGATTCCTTTGTCCCACTGTAGTCAACGCTCATGCTACTCCTGATGCTGGCATTGCCACTGGAGACAACATCAGCTTCATGACCGCGACGGGCATCAATTGGTCGCAGAACTGAGGATGACGCCCGAGCTTTTGCAGCAGCTTTCATTACCTCATTTTTATCCAGCTTTGCAAGGCTCCGAGCACTGATTTTAACTGCCTTTTTGGCTTTGTTTGCTCTCTCAGCATATCCAGCAGCATCAGGGTCCACAGTTGAAGGCACCATTCCAGGATCCAAATGTGGGATCACTTCATCCTGATAGATAATTTCAGTATAACTCAAGTTAGTATGATTGAAGGGATGCTTCTAATACTATAACTATGTTTCTTCTAAACTGGAGTTCTTATTAAACTTTCAAAGCTATAGGATGCACTTGTTTAATAGACAAGATTCTGGAAGCAATATACTTGCTCTTTAAAGCAGGGAGGCTTACATGATCAATAAATATCCTTGGAGGTGTACACCAAGCACCCTTGTGGTGAAGACCAAGTGAACTTCCTACACTGAACCCAGTAGTCGCTGAATTTGATGGAGAGTAAATGATGTTTGCTCCTTCCTCATCTTCTGGAGCTGCCTCACTCATTGCTCTCATTGCAACAACATAATCGTAAGTTGTGATACCCTGATACACAACAAAGAAAAGGGAACATAGCTGAGCAAACATAAAAAAACCTTCCATGTGTAACAGTTCCACAGGAATTGCATGCAAACCTTTCTTATCAATATTATGTGGAAGAAGAAAAGTTCCCCTAAAGGTATGCAGGCCACCAATGAAAGTAAGGTAAATATGCCCTGCATAAAAGAAATCTATCATCAACCAGCAACTAAAAAGACTGAATTTAATCTGAAAGGAGAACCATTCAAAAATTGCACATTACTCATCCAATATGGTAGCACGTGTTATTATAATACATGTGTCAAAATTCAACATGTTCAAACAAAAATGTGTCAACAATACTTAGAAGGGCCAAAAAGATAATTTCAGGATCCTAACAGGAAGAATTATACTCCTGACAGTAAAAAGGGCTACTGGCTACAATTTTTGAATTATTTTATTCTGAAAAATCAGATTGCACGATTCTATTGTAAAGAAAAACAATGAATTAAGGCATCATAACAGAGCATAAAGAAAATAAAATTAAGTGGTTTGAGTTTTTTTATTGGATATTGAAACTTGCTACTTCAAACCTGTGTAGTCAAGAGGACTTCCATACACTACAGGCTACAACTATTAATACAGCAACTTACCACGATAACAGCAAATGGAGCACGAGTCAAGCCATTCCCCAGCTTGTCTTGGATATTTCTTGATGAATTCTTATCGACAAAGCAGAGTACAATAACAGCAATGCCTGCTGCAAATTCTATTGCAAGCTGTGATACAGGAAATTTCAACATTTAGTACCATGCTACAAGGAAAGCAACATATCTTCACAAACCGTATAACTAAGTGGCTCACGAAAAAGGGTATATAGCAAATCCGTACTGCATACCCAAATGAGACTGATTGCCATCAGAGCAAGAAACGTGAAATAGTTCTTCCGCCCAACACAATTATTTAGCCACTGCAAAGATATACCATATTAAATAATGAAATACTACCAAAGTACCAAGTAATACTCTAGCACAGGACAAGAAAGGCACCCGGCAATGATGATCAAATCCATCCACACACTTGTCACAACTTCTGCAGTGTTTGCTGAATTTGCGAACCTGAAAAGTAAATTTTGTAAGGCAAAATTAAACAGCACAAGCTAGACAGCGTCGCATAGTGAAAAAAAGCTATATCAACATACCTCAGCATTACATAGAGTGCAAAACAGAGCCTCTTCACCATTTGCTTGTTGCTCTGAGTCATCAGGTCTCCGGCAGTCCTCCTTGACAAATATAGCACACAGAAGCCCACCTACCAGCCAACAGCTTGATCTTTTCTTTGGCTGCTGTGATCCTAGATTTATGTTTGTCTCCCCTAAAGATGAACCTCTATGATTAGAATGCCCATCCAGAGAGCTTCTACAAGTAGAAGTTGGGGAGTTTGTTCCAGTAGCATTGTTTGCTTTCTGGGGCAAATTTGTTCCTTCAATTCCAGAACTGTTAGCTGGTACATTGATAAAGCCATCCTCAAATTTTGACATGATCCCAGGATCTGCAGGGTTTATACTTGTGCACCGGATGTAAAGGATGAAAACCGCAAGTGCCTGAATTTTTTAATATGAAAAAACTTAACAAGAGAACCACAAATTTTTAATATGAAAAATGAAAACTTAATAAGAGCCAAGAGGACCACTTACCACAGGAGTATAAACACCGATGGCAACATACTCAAGGACTTGTGTTCCCAGAAACGGCGCAAAGAAGGCATAAAACGCAACCACCAGGAGGAAGAAAACCGTAATTGCAACAATCTATCAAAATGATATGATGAGTCAGTTACCAAATTTTCAAAAATTAAGGAACTAGTTTGTAGCTATTTAAACTCACAGTATGGACTCAATCTATCAAAATAAGTAAGCATATGTATATCGTTTAGGCACTGGGTAGGGCATATCGTAGTGCTAGATATAAGCAATGTTTTCTACATAGCCAGAGCATTACAAGTAAACTACAATGAAACAAGTCTATCTTCATTCCATTGGAAAGTAAGTCCATGTGAATTTATGTACAAGCAGAAGACATTAAAACACTGTAAGAAAACTACAACATTTAATGAAAAAGATTGCAAGAAATGTCAAGCTGGAGCACATTTACTAGTAGACTATATTCACTTCTTCACATTATAGCACATGAGAAAGTGAGATAAAATCTTAGCAAACAATGGCACTTGCTGAGTCTCTAGGCCAAACTGCTTAAGTAGCATACATCATCAATGGACCAAACTGCTCAAGTAGCGTGGATCATCTACTCATTCGAAATTGAACCTATAATGCATGAAGGCATTCAGATAAATAGCATGAACCAACCAGTGTTTTAAAGGCGGTAAGGCGTCCCAAGAATTCTGGGAATGCCTTACCGCCTAGGCAACGCCTAGGCGACAAGGCGCCACTGTTTTCCAAGGCGTGCTGGGTGCGCCTGGACGCCTAGGCGACGCCTTTAAAACACTGGAACCAACCATCCATGGAGTTAGATGCAGAGTTAGAGAAGAGGTTGCATTTTTCTGCCATTTCATCGAAACTCACAACTGAAAGATGGCTTCTTATAATGCATTGAACAAGTGTTCAGTAAAAAATGCGCTAAAAAAGTATTCAGTAAAAAATCTTTTCCACCTCCCAGCATACTGATAATCAGACAGACATTGCGAATTAAGACATACTGTATAACCCTGCTCTGTTAGATCAAAAAGTCCCAGTGACTAAGCAACCCTGGCGCGCTAGAAATCCTAACAGATACTGCGCGACAGTTATATAATCAGCACGATTTGCAGCCACACTGTGAGAATCGCATACCGACCCGTTTCATCAAGCATTCACGTTAGTCATTCCTCTAGACTAAGCAGACACAGAAACAATACGTGGGGGGAAACCCCAACCACTACAACTCTACTAGAGACCTCCCCTCAACAGATCTTCGAAATAATCACAGAGCACGGCGAATTCCCCGCAGCGCAACCGCACAGCGACGGAATCCCACGCCGAATTCCGCTCGCTACTAAACCTACAGACCCGAATCACGCCCGATCCAATCCAAAAAAAAAACACCAACGAGAGGAGGCGAGAGAGGAAGCACCAGCGAGCCAGTGCACTACCTGCAGGGTGTGGGCCGGCAGCTGCCAGCCGTGCTTCCGCGCCATGGCTCCGCGCCCTTCCCCCTTGGAGCCCCTCTCCCTCCGCACTCCGGAGTCCCCCCGCCCCGACGAGCTCCTTCCTTTCTCCCTGCCGGCAGGCGGCAGCAACCTTTCCAGCGCCGCCGGGTTGGTACCCGGTAGAGTTCAGTAATAACGAGGAAACAGGGAGTTGGAGGATTTTTTTTATTTTATTTTCAGACTGGGGAGCGGGACCCGCTCCTTTCTCTCTCCTGCGATTTTCTCTCTCTAATTGAAGCAGGGCAGCTGCCTTTTTCGGCAGCAAAGCGGTGGTGGTTTGTTGGAGGAAAGATTGGGTCAAACAGCTCAGTCCAGCTGAAACTCCAGTTCCTGCGTTTTAGGAAATGATTAGTTTCATGCCAATTTACGGCCTGATGATGATATGCTACAGCTAGTGAGCTAACCGTTGGCACTTGACGGATATTCCGGCTGTTCTTGAGCGATGGAATGCTGCCAGAGACAGAGATTTGGGTATTTTTGGCTGATGCGCATGCCAAATCTGCTCACTACTAGGCTAGGAAACCTAGAGAATCTAATAGTTGATGAAGCCTCACGCTTTACTAGCCGATATTTCAAAAGAACTCGATAAACAAATATTACCTAGCTTTCATCATCCTATAATATAATACAAATACAAATATTACCGGCTAATTGCTACCTAGCTAATATAGCTGCGGTGGATCTAAACGGGACTGGCTAAGATCATGTTTGGATGCACCTAGCTAATTTGCTTAGCTGGAATTAGTTGGATAAATAGTTGTTATTCAGCTAATGAAGAGGGTATTAGCTGAGAATTAGCTGGTCATGTTTGAATCAACCATTGCTAAAATTAGCTAGCTAGCAATTAGTTGGTGATTCAAACAAGCCCTAATTCTCACCTAATGACATTTTACTAACTAAACAGCAACTATATAATTTGATGGTCCAAGAATTAGCTGATGGATTAATTGAGTGGATCAAACAGGACCATACAAATATCATCCAACCTTTCAAAAAGAAGTAAATATCATCCAATTGTTCATCTAGAAGTGAACATAAAGTACAGATTCCAACCGCCAAATACGTATCTCCATAAAAATTAATTGACCTTCGCGGCGCGGAGCCATACACGATGGGATCAAATAAACTAGACTCCACTTGCATGCAATAACGGGAATGATCGATCATGTGGTTGTGGCCGTAGGGAAATGCCGAATGCAGCGTCGCTGGCGGTATCAATTGGACACGGTTGGTGTTGCTGCTGCTACCAGCCGGTACTTTGCTCTTCTGAGTTCATCAAGGGACGATGTCCAGCACAAACGAAGTGCAGAGACAATGCACATTGACACAGGTAGGTAGGGTGGGTGCGGAGGGCCCACACGCACTCCAAGGCCCTGTAAACAGATTCAAAATTTCTACTCCCAAATCTATTATAAAAAAAAATTCCATCACATCAAAATGTCATAACATGTATGGAGTACTAAATGTATATAAAATTAAAAACTAATTACACAGTTTTGTTGTACTCTGCGAGACGGACATTTTGAGCCTAATTAATAAATTTTTGGACAATTTTTCGCACATACAAACGAAATGCTACAGTGACGTAATGATTACGATGTGATATCATACTCTCAAATTCACCCACCCAAATCCAACATCTAAACACGGCCAAGTTGTATCCCAAGCTCTTGCTTCGTTCTAATAACCACCGTACTATAAAGTTTGCCTGAAAGCATGCAAGGGGGCACTCTAGAGTCAAGTGCTCTCTCGGTGCACTCGAACCAGAGACGAGACGGTAGAGGTAGAAGTAGAACAGTGAACACTAGCCAAGGGGGATTGTAGGGTTTTTTTCTAAGTTATAAACATAAGTCTGTCGTATTTGATTAGAGTATCTGTTAACCACTCTCATTAGATATGCTCTATTGGTCTTTAGACTTTGAGTTCTCGTAGGCTGGCCATTTGGAGAAAGTACATGCATGGTAGCCGGTGACGTGGACATGGCAGGAGCCAGGAAGAAAAAAGTGACCCGCGTAGGAGTGATGCTATCATCGATGCAAGGCCCATGCATGGTTGTGGATCTTTTTCGTTTGTTCTTGTGGTATGTGGCCGTGTCAGGCAGTGGGTTTCAAAGAGCAGTTGATAGCCCTAGCGTTGCTTGCTGGTACTTATAAAAATCATATTCTATTGTAATGTCCCAATATGACAATATACTTTTTATTCTCCGATTTGGCCGGATACTCTCGATTTGGAGCCGTCCCTTCTCTCGAAAAAAAAAAGATTTGGAGCCGTCCTTGTTTTTTTTCTCGTTGGGCCGCATGTTGGGTTAGGCCACCGTTGCGGCTACCTGTGGGCTTGGGATAATAAGGCTATAAACTTGTTCAGGATGGGAATGGGCCGGGTCGACCCATTGGGTAGTTGGCCCGGCCCATAAAAACAAGGCCAATGGATCGTACGGGTCGACCTCAAACAGAAAATGGGGCCATAGGGCCGGACCCTACCCACCCAATGGGTATGATAGGGCCGACCCAAAAGTTCCACGTAATTTAGATCCATTTGTAGTTTCGCACATAAAAATTAACTTTGCATCTCTATCTATGGGTGCATACAAGATATTGGTTGAATAATTTTTTTTCATGTTGATGCCTAGCCGCACATGTACAATATTTTTTTTCCTTCTTTGCACATAATTACCGATAGTATTATAGCAACACAATTATTTTTTGAAGATGGCTCTCTCTCGCGTGGCGACTCTCCCCTCCCCGGCGACCTCGACATCCTCCTCCCCGGCGTCCTCCTCCTCGTCGGCGTGCAAGGGCTCGGATGGCCTACGCTGGTGATCCTGATGGGCAGCCTCCCCCGTCTGGACTTGGCCCCCGGGCGCAAGTTCCAGGCACTCTGTTCATGATAGGTTCGGTTCATCTGCCACCACTGTAAAAAAATAGCGTGCTATAGCGGCGCTATAGCGGCGCTATAGCG
>OAMR01000638.1:688219-701834 GCA_900205405.1 Echinochloa crus-galli | reverse complement strand
AGCGCCGCTATAGCGTCCAATAGCGCCCAGAAATAGCTGACGCTATTTTTCATAGCGCGCTATTTAAAACATAGTCTGCCACTGTCTCTCCTGTTCCTGGTGATCCTGAATTCTTTCTGCTTGCTTCTTTCGGTCGATCTTCCCTTAGATTAGATGTTTGCTCTGTGTCCCTTGTCCTGCACTCGGTGTTAGGGGGCAAAGCTTCTGATTTCTTTGTAGTCCACCAATCAGATTGGATGTACCGTTTCTCGGTCTCCTCCAAAGCCATTGGTCTCTTGATCCATCGCCTTGGTTCTTTCTCTTGCAAAGAGTTTGCCATTTTCTTTACGCTTTGGCGTAATGGTGGCCCGGATTACATTCGTGAAAAACAGCGTTGGGATCTTGAGCAGCAGGCTCAGTGGCATACGGTTGGAAAAGGCAAGCGTTCTTACGCTGAGGTTGCTAAATCACCTGCCCGTGCCTCTGTTTTTACGAGACTTTCTTCCCATTCTCGTATCAATCAATCCAATCATGCTCAATCTTCAACCTCCTCTCATCAGCCGCGGATCTCTGTGTTTGATCGACTGGGCAAGACTGGCGCTGTTCATCCTGTTCATGCCTCTGGCTCCTCCAACGGTTTTCAAAATTCAAATGATAGTGCTCGGTTGGGAGAAAATCTCGGTGATCCTAATTTCTCGCGGTGGAATTCAACTTTCAAAGGTCAGCGTTGTTTCCGCTGCCTTTCTACCGATCATTTGGTATGCAACTGTTCACAGGAGATTCGCTGCAGAGCCTATTTTGGTTACGGTCACGTTGCACGTTTCTGCCGGAATTCTCGCAAGGCAGTTTACCGTCCTGTTCGTAACCTCAATGATGGACACGTCCCTGGAAGGAAGGCCCCCGAACTTACTCCTCTATCTGCGGCTTCAGTTCCTTTAAAACCCACCAACCAATCTACTGTTGCGTCTCCTCCCCCTTCGTCTTCCCCGAGGCACAACCCCAATTCCCCAACTTCGCGTCCATCGCCAAGGGCAATGGCGAACATCGCCATGGATCCCCGTCCCCATTGTCCTCGCGGCTTTGATGTCATCCCCCACAACCCCGCTGACCCTCCTCGCCGTCTCCATGCCTACATCAGTGGGTGCATGGAGATGTACAACGAAGACCTCGCCATCGCCTTCCTGGTGCCGGCGGTCGCTAAGCAAGATTTCGAGCCGATGGCGGAAGCTTTGAAGGAGTTCTTCGTGGATGCTCACCGTGTGCGCCTAGCTGAGGTACAGCCCTCGCCCATTGGTGATGCTTTTGTGAGATTCAACAGTCCGGTGGAGCGTGAGCAGTTTCTTGATCGCATCATGGAGTTTGGTCAGTATCAATTCAGATTCATTAAGCATGATGAGGGGAACAATGTTCGCTTTCATGATTTGAATAGAGAGGCTTGGGTGATGTTGATGCTTTTCCCCAATGATGCTCGTAGCAACACTGCTATTTCCAAGGCAGTTTCTGGCTTTGGTTTGCTCAGGTACTAGCATGACACCTGCAATCAAGCTCGGATAGTGGCCAAAGTCCATCTCCATGATGACGCCCAGATTCCTCATGATGTTGTAGTCACTGTCGGTCTTCCTCCTCGGGCCAAGTCTTGGACCTGCCCGGTTTATGAGTTGAAGCGCAAGGATGCTGTTTTGCTTGCTGATGAGGATCAATTCCCTCCGATGAATGGTTACCTGCACCCTCTCCATCCTGATGCTCCTCGTTGGATGGGGCTGAACCCGGAAGCCCCTCAAGACACTGGTGGTGAGTCGTTGGTTAGTGATGCTGCTATGGCTGGTAATGAGGAGGGCATGCAGGAGAATTTGTCTGCTGGCCATGATGCTAAAGAGGTGGAGATGGAAGTGCACTTGCCCAAGGCCCTAGAGATCATACCTGTGGTTGCACCTATCTCTTCTACCAATGAGGTGATTTACTCCCTTAAATTTCTCTGTCCTGTTCCACCACCTCTTCATTTCCAATCTTTTAGCAAGCTCTCTATGTTGGACATGGATCTTGATACTATTGTTCCTCCTTATATCAATGATAATGACGTTCTCTATCTTTTGGCCATGATCACCATCGATCAGTCTTCACCGACACATGCTCCGATGATCGGCCCTGCTCTGCCCCCTCCCATCCTGCCCCTGGTGCCATATTCTGATGATGAGGATGATGATGAGGATGAGCTCATGGAGATCCAGGGCCCGCTGAAATCCACCCCAAGGAAGAGGCGTCACCGCAAGCTGAAAGAGCCACTCGAGCCTCCTTTCCTTCGGCGCAGCAAGAGGCTCAACAAAGACCTGGGTGGATTCCGCGATCAAGACAGCGCTGTTGAGGCAGCTAGCTATCCCAATCCTTATGCTGGAGTGGCTGCTACGGGCGCTGAGGTGGCTCCATACATGACAGTGGATGACATCCAAGGAATTGCCACGAGTTTTCTTCAGATGCAGCCTGCGGATGTGTCTGCAGCTGCTATCTTAGAGCTTGATGATGATAAGGAAGATTCTCAGTAGATTTTCAGTGTGTGATGCTGTGCATCCGGAGGGGCCTGTCCCTCCTTCTTTTGGTTGTCCTGGTTTCTTTAGCTGGTTGATCCAAATTGTCAGTACCGTGATGGTGGGCTGTGTACCCCACTTCTTTTGCTACTCTGTGCTATGGCAGCATCTTAATCTAGTTTGGTTTTTCTACTTGTGTTGCCGTCTTGTTGGTTCTGTCACAATCTGGTTTGGCTGGATTGTTTTCTCTCTTTATCATGCTCTGAACCATGAATATTAGAAGAACGATCAATATGCTTGTTTGGAATGTTAGGGGGATTAATTCCTAGGATAAATGGGATGCAGTGCGAGACAAGATTTCTGAAAGTTCTGCTTCAATTGTTTGTTTACAAGAAACTAAACGTGAGATGTTTGATTCAGCCTATCTGAGAAAGTTCTGTCCCAGGCATCTTGATCATTTCGAATTCTCCCCCTCAGGGTGCATCTGGTGGTTTAGTGCTCATCTGGAGTGCTAACAGATTTCATGGTGAACTTGTTGAGTCTAATTCTTACTCAATAACAATCAAGCTCTCTTGTTGCATGAGTGGCAAATCTTTTCATGTGTCCAATATCTATGGCCCTTCCTCTCTTCCTGAAAAAGCTGCTTTCTTGCTCTGGCTTTACAATTTCAACACTGCAAATTTTGAGGATTGGATTCTTTTGGGAGACTTCAATCTAATTCGGTCCCAAGATGACCGAAATAGAGCTGGAGGGAATTGGGCTGACATGCTAGCATTTAATGATTTAATTCAACACCTGGATTTGGCTGAGATCCCTTTCCAGGGCAGACATTTTTCCTGGAGCAACATGCAAGCTGATCCTTTACTGGAGAAATTGGATTGGGTTTTCACTTCTTCCAGCTGGGCAAATAGTTATCCCAACACTTCAGTTCAAGTCCTGATCAGGCCAATTTCTGATCATGTGCCTTTTGTTGTCAAAATTGCTACTAATATCCCAAAGGCAAATCTGTTCATATTTGAAAATTTCTGGGTTGACTTTGATGGTTTCCTATCAGTAGTGGAGCTTAATTGGCAGTCTACTCCTTTTTTTGCCAATGCTGCAAGGACGTTGTCTGCCAAGTTTAAACAAACGAGAAGGGGCCTAAAGCAATGGAGCAGGAACATATCTAATTTGGGAAGAAAAATCAATAACTGCAATTTTGTCTTAGCTATGCTGGATGGACTGGAGGACCAACGGACACTAAGTAACCTGGAGAGTGGCTTTAGAAGAATTCTCAAAGGACATATTTTAAAGTTACTTGAGGCTAAAAGAATCTATTGGAGGCAAAGGAACACAGCAAGATGGGTTAGGTTTGGGGATGAAAATACTAAAGTTTTTCAGACCATGGCAACATACTCGTACAGAAATAATTATATTGCTAGTCTGACACTTGATGATGGTTCAGTGGTGACTGACCATGAGCAGAAGGCAGTTGTTCTTTGGGATGCATTCAAGGAAAGACTTGGAGTTTCTGAATTCAGTGGCTTCACTTATAATCTGAGTGCCCTCCTCTCTGTAATTCCTCTCCCTGAGCTAGATTTGCCTTTTTTCTGAGCCAGAAATTGTATGTGCCTTAAAAGAAATGCCAAATGATCATGCTCCGGGGCCTGATGGTTTCAGTGGGCTTTTCTTCAAGAAATGTTGGAATATTATCAAGGAAGACATCCTCAGGCTTTGCAGAGACTTTGCTTCAGGTAATCTAGACTTGTCAAGTATTAATGGCTCTCTAATCACTCTGATTCCAAAGAAAGTAAACCCTCAGTTTGTCAGTGACTATAGACCCATTTCCCTACTGAACAACTGCCTGAAATTGTTGACAAAGATCCTGGCAAACGGGCTGTAGAAAGTTATTTTAAAGGTGATACATGCTAACCAATATGGATTTATTCAGGGTAGAACCATCCAGGATTGCTTGGCTTGGGCCTTCCAATTTCTTCACATATGCCATAAATCGAAAAAAGAAATTGTTCTTCTGAAGCTGGATTTTGAAAAGGCATTTGACAAAATTGAGCATGAATTGATCTTGAGTGTTCTAAGACACAAAGGCTTTTCTGAGAAATGGGTCTCTTGGATTCAGTGTATTCTGTCATCTGGTTCTTCTTCGGTCCTACTAAATGGTCATCCAGGGAAAGTGTTCAAGTGCCAAAGAGGAGTTAGGCAAGGGGATCCTTTATCTCATTTGTTGTTTGTTCTTGGAGCTGACTTGTTACAATCAATCTTGAATGATGCAGCTAGAAATGGTAATCTTTCTCATCCTCTAGGTCCTAACTTTGGTGGAGATTACCCTATTCTCCAATATGCAGATGATACTCTAGTTGTTTTGCCTGCTGAATCAAGCCAGCTAGAGTTGCTGAAGAACATCCTGGAGTCTTTTGCTGTTAACTCAGGTCTCAAAGTGAATTTTCACAAATCTTTTTTGGTACCTATCAATATTGATGCCTTAAGAGCTTCTGATCTAGCTGCTGTGCTGGGTTGCCAAGTGGGTAAAATGCCATTCACCTATTTGGGATTGCCTCTTGGCACAACAAGGCAACCTGTTACTGAATTCCTGCCAATCCTAACCAGAATGGAAAGAAGGCTAATGGGGATCACCAACTTGCTATCTTATGCAGGAAGATTAGTCATAGTTAAATCTGTTCTGTCAGCTCTACCAACCTTCTTCCTCTGTTCCTTAAAACTCCCTATCCAGATCATCAAGCAGATTGACAAATATAGGAAGCAGCGCCTCAGGAATGGAGGTGATCTAAGTAAGAAAGGGGGATGGGGAAGCTATTCTGTCGGCAGTTAAAACATCATTCGGCAATCGGCAAGGCACGCAAGGAGCGCACTGCCGAATGCGTGACGTAAGCATGACGAAAGATCGGCTTTCAACCGAATGAACACGTACTCATAGCCGATTAACGAGAAACAGAGCATGATAGATAAATAAAAGGGTGAAACATGATCATAAATTCGCAGTAAACAAGGAATGCATAGGCCGAAAGCAGCACCCGTCAGGCATGACAACGAACGAGTTAATCCACCGCATGATACGACTTGTTTGTAACCACGCCACTAATCAGATTAGATTAATCCACCGCATGATACAATCTAACCATGAAAAGCTAAAAGCATTCAGTGTTTAATACGAACCCACAACACAGTCACGAATTTACATTGAAACAAGAATGCATAGGCCGAAAGCAGCACCCGTCAAGCATGATAGCAAACAAGTTAATCCACCGCATGATACGACTTGTTTGTGACCACGCCACTAATCAGATTAGATCAATCCACCGCATGATACAATCTAATCGTGAAAGGCTAAAAGCATTCATTGTCCAATGCAAACCCACGAACACACGTTCACTCGTGAGAGCACTGCCGAATACGGCTATTTAGCCGAATCGGGGTCCGTGGCGAAGGAACAAGCCTGATCGGTAAAGATAGATCTATCAGGTCGAATCGAATTCTAATCCACCGGATGATTAGCTCTAAGACGACCCAAAAACCTGCATCTACCGCATGATACCCGGTTCTGTCAAGATCTACACGACACCGACAAGCTCGAACCCGCGACACGTGGCAACCTAGATCGGTTTCGGTTTCGGCTATGAGAGGATAAATCAAGTCGTCGCACCGTAAAGCAGAGCCGATTCTAGCCGATCTAGATTGGGCAAAGGTGTGTTGCATGAATTAAGCACAGAGTAGAAACGAAGCAACACGGGGTAACTTAATGAATCTGCTAGATCTTGCCGGAATCTAACAGAGCCGATAACTTGGTCCATACTAGATCTTAGCCCACCGCATGGCTCATGATCTAACAGAGGAACCTTCTTGAGACCACAACTTAAATCCACCGGATGATACTAAGCATGGTAACAAGACTACTTGCATCAAAGCTTAAATCCACCGCATGATACTAAGCATGATACAAGGTTGCCGGTACTTACGGAGGTCGACGGATCGATGGCTCCTCTCGAAGGACTCGACGACTCGACTGGGGACTCGATAGGTGGCGCGTGGCCGGTTTGTTGTGTTGGTTGATTCGATTTTTTTGATTACAATTGCCATGGGTTTGTATTTATACCCAGGTCTTGATACAACTCCTAGTCGGACACGACTACAATACTTGCCTCCAAATAAACGATGAATCTTCGCGTCCATATTGCGTTTCTTGTTCGAACCGGCCTTTTCCTTGTATTGACCCACGTCATTATGTCCTCTCGAATGTTACTGCTTCCTGCGGAATAATGCCTCTGCCGAATGGTGACGCGTTCCCGACCGCAGAGTGCCTTTGCCGAATGCTTCAGAGAAACCCCCTTAGCCGAATGGCGACGAGTTCCCGACCGCAGAGCATCTTTGCCGAATGCTTTAGAGAAAGCCCCTTAGCCGAATGGCATCCTTCCACCAAATCCAGCCCACATGTCAGTCTCTTCCTGGTGCTAATTTTTGGTGTTAACAGATGTCTAGTTGCATGGAAGCATGCTTGCCGTTCTAAAGAGGAAGGTGGTCTAGGAATCATAAATCTTAGGACCCAAAATGAGGCTCTGTTGCTGAAATTCCTACACAAATTCTATAATAAGCTTGATTTCCCTTGGGTTCAGCTCACATGGTCATTGATGTACAAGAATGGGATTCCCCCTTGTTGACGCAAAATCGGCTTCTCACGCCAAGCACACAGCAAGCTGAATCAGCTGGCTTCACACGTGCCCGATCGTCTGAATCCTGTAAGCGTGCCAGTCAATTTTCCCTGAAACTGACAAAGGAAGAAAAAATGTTTAGATATAAAACCTGGAACATGCCGGATGATACCAGACAGTTCCATCTCTACGGCTTGCAAGGCCAATCTTGATCGGCATATAGCTATGAACAAGCTATCTGTCGGCAATACAGGCACTCACAGCATATTCGGCAGAGCGCGTAAGAAAGCATACTGCCGACCGCATGACGTCATCATGATGAAAGATCGGTGTTTAATTAGATGACCGTTACAATACAGATCAATCTACCGCATGATATACTCTAAACGTGGAAGGCTAGAAGCATTCATTATTTAAAACAAAGTTACGAACATGTTTTCACTCATTGAGGGACTGCCGAATACGGCTAGATAGCCGATTCGGGTTCCATGAAGAAGGAACAAGCTTCGTCGATGTTGATAGACCTATCAGATCGATTTCGAGCTCTAATCCACCGGATGATTAGTTCTAAAACGACCCAAAAACCTGCATCTACCGCATGATACCCGGCTCTGTCAAGATCCATACAAAATCAACAAGTTTGAACCCGCGACACGTGGCAATCTAGATTGGTTTGAATTCGGCTATGTAAGGTAACATGGTCATGTCTTGCGATGAATCAAAACCGAACCTAACCAATCTAGACTGGGCAAAAAGAGTGTTATATGAATTAAACATAAAGTAAAACCCAAATAACACAAGGTAACTTAATGAATCTATTAGATCTTTGCCAAAATCTAATAGAGCCGATAACTTGCTTCAAGCTAAACCTTAGCCTACCGCATGACTCATGATTTAACAAAGAAGCCTTCTCATACCAAGCTTAAATCCACCGCATGATACTAAGCATGATACAAGGTTGTCGATACTTACGGAGGTCGACGGATCGATGGTTCCTCTCGAAGATTTCGACGACACGACTAAAGGACTCGAAAAGGTGGCGCAAGGCCGGTTTGTTGTATGATTGTTCGATCCCTATTACAATTGTCATGGGTTTATATTTATACCCAGACTTTGACACGATTCCTAGTCGACTACGATTACAAAACGTTTATTTCCAAAGAAATACGTCGAAGTGCCGTATTCATCTCGCATTCTTTATCAAATCAGCCTTTTCCTTGTATTCAATCCACGTCATCATGCGTCCCCGAATGCTTTCCATAGAGCAACTCCCTTGCCGTATCGGCGACGGATCTAAATGGCCATGGCTTGATAATAGGGTTCAGAGGAATCGTTCTCGAAGATAAGCTTTCTTAGCTGAACGATGTTTATCTTTTTCACCAAATCCGGCCCACATGTCAGCCTCTTCCTGGTGTCAATTTTTGGTGTTAACACATGCCCCTTCAATTTCGGGATAAAAGATACTTTTATCTTGGAATTGACTAGAAATCCGCAACATTCCTGGATCGAATCTACCCAATATCCGTTCTTTCCGCTCGAGTCGTTGGAGCTTCTGCTTGGATCCAAACCCTAGTTCATCCACTTCTTCAAGCTTCAATCCTCAAATGGCGGACCAAGATCAAGTTCTCCGGGTAATTTTTTACTCCTCTTGGGTTCATTCGGCATTACTCTGCTTTGCTTTTTTCCTTCTCTTTTGAATCGCTTCTCGAAATCTTTCTCTCGCCTCTTTCTGTTTCTGACAGGCTTTCGGTGCCGAACTCCTGATTCCCATTGAGGAGAAAGCTACATCTTATTTCCTTGGGCCCGTAGGAATTTCAGATCCTTCTGAGCTCATTGCAGCCGAATCCCAGAGAATCCCCTTTAAAACTTCTTTGACAAAGCCTCACGAATGGCAAGATGCCTTCAAGAACTGGCCTTTGCCCCCAATTGCTGGCTGGAGAAATTGGTACATCGGCCAAAGTGGGAGACATTGGTCCATGGCCGAAAAGAAAAGCATTTGTACCATTGGACCAGAAATGGCAGGCTGCAATAAGAAGACCCTCATTCTTGGGTGTCTCGGCTAAGGATAGCTCTAGACAGTGTGAGATGCAGAGATTGTCCCAGTTTTTGGTTTGAGGGCTTTTGTTATCAAAAATTCTTTTATACCAATTTCTCCAGCCAGCAATTGGGGGCAAAGGCCAGTTCTTGAAGGCATCTTGCCATTCGTGAGGCTTTGTCAAAGAAGTTTTAAAGGGGATTCTCTGGGATTCGGCTGCAATGAGCTCAGAAGGATCTGAAATTCCTACGGGCCCAAGGAAATAAGATGTAGCTTTCTCCTCAATGGGAATCAGGAGTTCGGCATCGAAAGCCTATCAAGAACAGAAAGAGGCAAGAGCAAGATTTAGAGAAGCGATTCAAAAGAGAAGGGAAAAAGCAAAGCAGAGTAATGCCGAATGAACCCAAGAGGAGTTAAAAAAAAATTACCCGGAGAACTTGATCTTGGTCCGCCATTTGAGGATTGAAGCTTGAAGAAGTGGATGAACTAGGGTTTGGATCCAAGCAGAAGCTCCAACGACTCGAGCGGAAAGAACGGATATTGGGTAGATTCGATCCAGGAATGTTGCGGATTTCTAGTCAATTCCAAGATAAAAGTATCTTTTATCCCGAAATTGAAGGGGCATGTGTTAACACCAAAAATTGACACCAGGAAGAGGCTGACATGTGGGCCGGATTTGGTGAAAAGATAAACACCGTTCAGCTAAGAAAGCTTATCTTCAAGAACGATTCGGCAAAGGCATTCTGCGGTCGGGAGTCCGTCGCCGATTCGGCAAGGGAGTTGCTCTATGGAAAGCATTCGGGGACGCATGATGACGTGGATTGAATACAAGGAAAAAGCCGATTTGATAAAGAATGCGAGATGAATACGGCACTTCGACGTATTTCTTTGGAAATAAACGTTTTGTAATCGTAGTCGACTAATGCGGGAATGAACCACATATTACTATATTGGTAACTCCTGAAGTACATCTCAAACCAGATATGAAGTCTATAATGTAGTTATGTTATGTCAACCTGTAAGGCTGTAACTAAAAAACTGACTCGGTCATGAGGTAACACTGGTACCAGTAGTATATCTCCAGGAAAGACCATAGCCAGCTTTATATATAAAGCATCCTCCAAAGGATACTGGGATTACCAGTTTACAATAAAGCACACACCGCTCGAAGAACAGCATCCAACAAACCCGTAACAGGACTCTCTAGGCCGCGCGCCAGAGATAGGAAGACACTACTCGCGACGAACAAACTAAAGGGCCATGAGACCATTACAAATCGACTGGACCCGACCTTCCGCGGAGCCTACGACTCCACCACCAACGGCTACAAGGAAAACCTCCAAACAACGCCTTCAGGAAGGCAAAGACGCGACTGCGACAGCGTTTGGTTTTCACCACGGAGAGCTTCCACGAACCGCCGTCGAACGAGACCCTGCAGACAACGCCCTCAATTCTAAAGGCCTCATCTGCCGAAGCTTCTCCAAGCTGCAGCATATATCCCTTTGCCCTCAATGACAAAGAAAGTTGTGAGCAGTACTTTGGATCCAATCATCAGTTCTACATGAACACAGCCTTTGGTGTCTGAAGGATTTCCAGCAAAATCATTTAGAATTATGCTCGTTGGTGTTAAATCTCCAGGGCCCATGCCAAGCTTCCTAAATGTAGTATATGGCATCACATTCGCAGCGAATAATGTTAAGCAAATTTATTGATGTATCATGATGTTCAGTAATGAATTCAGCAATAATCTGCCCCTTGACAGCTTTTGCCGATTCAAACCTTAATTCGAATTCAGATAAGGCCAAAATCCATTTGCCAATCCTTCCATTTAAAATTGGCATAGATAACATGTGCTTGATTACATCAAACTTTGAATATACTTCAGTCGATGTTGATTTATTTCCATCTTGTAACCTTGCAGAGCGTGATGCTGAGCTTAATTGGCTGAAGGCGCTGGTGGAGGAGCTGGCGAACAAGGTGAACGCTCCTGGAGAGACGCCAGAGGCTCGCCTCGGTGCTGTAGCAGGCCGAGTCGACGAGGTGGCTCTTCATGGCATTCGTCTGGGTGCTGCTGTGGGCCTCGTCGCCATGTCGACGCATACCGGCCGCGACTACTCCATACTTCCGGCCGGTTTCGCCGACGGCAACCCGGAAGACGTCGATGACATCGACACCTCCATAGAGCGCCTCGAGGGCCATGGCGCTGCCGTCGCCGATTCAATCCATCCCCAGTCTGTCTTGAACAGGCTATTTGAGTAGTTTGTATTTAGGGATGGTTGAATATTAAAAGTAGCTCCTGCAACAATCGAAATTCTTTCCGTCACGTTTGGACTTTTTCGGAAGCATCGATGATATTGAACACCTTGATTGCCGATTCAGTTCATTCCCAGTCTGTCTTGAACAATTTGTCTCAGTAGTTTGTACTAGGGATTATTGAATTTCGGCAATAAAGTTTATCTTTTGTGATTCCTCTGTGATATCTCCACTGGAACTCTCCAATCTCTCTTCAGTATGATATGCAGGGCCCTTCTACTGAGCTTGAGAGGTCTCCTTCTCCCATTCAGGAAGTCAGGACAGAGGTAAATAAAGTCATTCCTCTCTTATTCATTTATCATCATTCAATTCATCAATAGTCTTCTCTTTCAGGAGGGGCCTGCTTCATCACTCAGCTACTCCTTTGCTGTGGATGAATTCGATGTTGAACAAGGAGAAGAAACATCGTCCAGTCAAGCTCCATCAGAGAGAATTCAGGCAAAATTGAAGGACATTCTCTCCTTGTTGCACAGAGATATTCAAGACCAAGTCAAGGACGCTGATCTCCTGAGGGATGTACTTGAATCTGTTGATCAAGACCTTCCTGCTGACATCAGAGCTTCTTTGGATCCAGTTTCCAAGCTGGACAATCACTTTGCTGCAGTGAAGTAGGCTCTGAGGAACCAATCTGTTCAGTCAGATTTAGAGCAAAAGAGAGCCATGGCCAAACAATCTATGAAAAATCTGCATTCACAGGTTCAAAGCAATAAAGAGCTGCTAACTAGCCTCCAATCTGCACTTGAGTCAAAAGAAACCAGGAAAGCTGAGCTGGAAGCTGAATTAAAAAACTTATCGGCTGGAATTGAAGCTGATAAAAAGAAGATAGCCGAAATTCCTGGTTTGACAGAGGAAATGCGCAAGGAAGGTTCAGCAGCTCTGAACGAAGATAAGCAGCTCAAGGCCAAACTCTCTGCACTGGCAAAAACCCAAGAAGCTGACAAGAAGCTTTTGGAGAACATTAGCAGCATGGTATCCAATGCAAGAAATGTAATTTTAAAATTTTGGAATGTGTAATTGTAATGAATAATTAGTAGCCAAATGACCTATGCAGTTTTGTTCTGTATCCTTGTCTTTGTTTCACTGTCTGTGACCCATTCGGCAAAGCTGACTGTGATAAGCATGTCATAGCCGAATTTTACCTGGTCAAACTGAATATGACTCAGCATGAATCCCAAACGACACGGCAACTGCTCGGTTCGTGGGGCTTTCCACCTTCCGAATTTTTGGGATGTGCGCCACGATCCCCGACCACGATCTCCTCTGCGGGTTCTATAAATAAACATATCGAGTGCCGCTATCTCCTCACCAAGTCTTTCGCCTTCCTAGCCTCTGCCAGTTTCGAGCTCTTCTCTCCCCAAAGTACAGTAACCTTTGAGAAAACCCTCATGGCCAACGGGAGGCGTCCGGCCGCTGATGAGGCTGAGGGAAGTCGCGCCAATGCTCGTCGCAGGTGATTAATTACTTCTTCTCAATCTTTTTTCCCAGGATTTTGTTCTTTTGGTCACAAATTTCTTCGCTTTCTTAGGGTAATCCAATGGATTTCCGCCAATGCTACTCCAGCCGCAGCTCCTGCTGCGCCTCCAGCCGTGGCCCCTGCCGCGGCATCCGATTCTTCGAGTTCGTCCAATCGAACTCTTGAATCGGATGACTTTCGCTACACAGATAGCGATGCCCGCCGGTTTAGGAGGGAGCGCGATGAGACGCGCCATGAGATGGAGGTTATCTCCAAGCAAGCCGGGATCGCGGATCTGGAGTGGCAGGCCGAGCGCAAGCAACTGCTCGAAGTCATCGACGGTAAGTTCCGTAACCTGCTCAATCTCAACCTCATCTTCAGTCGATGTTGATTTATTTCCATCTTGTAACCTTGCAGAGCGTGATGCTGAGCTCAATCGGCTGAAGGCGCTGGTGGAGGAGCTGGCGAACAAGGTGAACGCTCCTGGAGAGACGCCAGAGGCTCGCCTCGGTGCTGTAGCAGGCCGAGGCGACGAGGTGGCTCTTCATGGCGTTCGCCTGGGTGCTGCTGTGGGCCTCGTCGCCATGTCGACGCATACCGGCCGCGACTACTCCATAAGACACAGCAGGCAACAGCCACTACAGATTCTGCC
>OAMR01000638.1:660787-685367 GCA_900205405.1 Echinochloa crus-galli | reverse complement strand
TGTTGAGTTCCTGACCCCAAACCGGTCTGACCGGTACTAATATGTGTTTAAGTGAAATACACAGGTGATTAGTCCACATGTGATTATGTGATGAAGGAGCTCATTGCATATGGGACATGACATGGAGTCATGTGACTAAGTGGAGAAGATCAAGACAAGACTTGGTTTGATGGACCGGTTGCAAGAGTGAAGGGCAAGTCGGAGGCTAAGGGCTGGACCGCGTGGCGGGATGCTTGAGCAATGACTTGGCGCCGATGGACCGATGCAACGGTGAAGAACAAGTGGGGTCAAGATCAATGGATCATTAAGTCACATGATGATATGAAGTGGATCATATCATTCGTGATGATGTTGGTGCATGTGTTGCATCAACAATGGAGAAAATGGAATGAAATGCGCAAGGCAAAGGTATAACCAATAGGCATTTCATTTAACCGGTTGTTGGCGGTCGTTACAGCCCAATTTCGACCACCAATACTCGGGAATAAATGAGAGACTATGCAACATTCCATGTACTTAGGTTTGATTTCTAATAAAGTTCCACGAGTTTTGGTGAGTGTCATGTTTGCTCGCTATATAATCGGCAAACAGCATGCAAAGAGTGCACTGCCGACCGCATGACGTCACCATGATGAAAGATCGGTTTTTAATTAAATGATCGCTGCAGTACTTAATCACAACCGATTAACAAGAATGAGGTATAATAAACGTGAAAAGCACGATCGTGAATCTCTAGTAAACAAGAATGCATAGGTCTAAAAGCACTAGTCTACCGCATGTCTAGATACCCTCGAACCCGTCAGGCGTAGAATCAAACAAGTTAATCCACCGCATGATACAACTTGTTTAAAATCACACCACCAACCAAGAATAGATCAATTAACCGAGTCACATCAAAATCATATGTGCCCTTGGTTTGTTTGATCCACTTTTGATTCACTGTAACTGGCTCTTTGCCCCATATTATCTCTGCTGCAGCTATTTCTTCGTTGTCTTCATACTCATCTCCTTGGTCTGCTCTTTCAAGGAATTGATTATAAATGTCAGCTACATCATTGTGTTTGGCAAATCTGCCATCTTTCTTGAAACCATATGCTTGGTTACTCATTAATGCCAATTTTTGTGACAACTGACCCAGATCTTCAAACTCCATCCCGAATAACTTTTCACGAATTGCAGGACCCCATACAAACTTTTGATCTTTTTTGACTTTCAGTAGTGAAGAAAAGGGTAACACCTTCTGTGACAAATTTGATATGAATCTTCTCACAAAATTTATCTTGCCAAGTAATGATTGCAACTCTTTAAGATTAGTTGGAGGAACAATTTCATCAATTGCCTTCATGCTTTTCTTGCCAACTCCTATTCCTCCTTCATGTATCAAAAAACCCAGAAACTCTCCAGCCGAAACTCCAAAAGCACACATATTCGGGTTCATCTTAAGCCCATGTCTTCTAGTGCACTCTAAAGTTTTTCTTATGACAGCTAAATGTGATTCATGATCCAATGACTTAATCACAACATCATCAATATATATCTCCACAATCTTGCCGATCAACTCATGAAAAATATAATTCATAGCCCTTTGATAAGTTGCACCGGCATTTTTTAATCCAAATGTCATGACAACCCACTCAAACAACCCTATATGTCCAGGACATCTGAAAGCTGTCTTTACTATATCCTCTAATGCCATAAAAATTTGATTGTATCCTGCATTGCCATCCATAAAACTGAGTACTTTATATCCAGCAGCAGCATCAACTAATGAGTCAGCAATTGGCATTGGATATCCATCCATGGGTGTAGCCCTGTTCAAATCTCTAAAATCTATGCAAACCCTCATTTTTCCATTTTTCTTATAGACAGGAACAATATTAGAGATCCAATCCGCATATTTGCATGGCCGAATGAAATTTGCGTCTAGTAACCTTTCAATCTCTTTTTTCACATCGGCCAACACTTCTTCCTTGTAGATTTTTCGGGGTGGCTGTTTGTAAGGTTTATAACCAGGCTTGATCGGCAACCGATGCTCAACAATAGAACGGTCCAAACCAGGCATCTCCGAATAATCCCAAGCAAAGCAGTCTTTGTATTCTCTTAATAATTTAATCAACTCTTCTCTGAAAACTGAATCTAAGTTTGCACTGATGAATGTCGGCCTTGGTTTGTCACCATCTCCAATGTCCACTTCTTCTAGCTTATCAGCCGACACAAATCCACGTCCTAACTTCCCGTCAGTCCCATCAATTGGATTCTCCATTAAAAATTACTATGAGAGCCGACTGCTTTGATCGGCTGTTGATCACCGCTGACTGGTTCAACAGGACCTTCTCCCCAATCTTTGCCTGAAAAGCAATCTATACCTTGATACTCCCAAAAAGCTGGTTCCATATTTGCCACACTTATTGAATCATCTGCTTGGACAATTTCCACCTCATCATCTATCCACTGAATGAGCTGTTGATGCATGGTGGATGGGATACAGCAATTTGCATGGATCCAATCCCTTACAAGCAGCAAACTATATGCCCCTTTGCCCTCAATGACGAAGAAAGTTGTGAGCAGAACCTTGGACCCAATCATTAGATCTACATGAACACAGCCTTTGGTGTCTGAAGGATTCCCAGCAAAATCATTCAGAATTATGCTCGTTGGTGTTAAATCTCCAGGGCCCATGCCAAGCTTCCTGAATGTAGTATATGGCATCACATTCACAGCAGCTCCACCATCGACAAACATCTTGGTTAAAGGCTTCCCATTAACAAATCCTTTCAAATATAGTGGCTTCATGTGTCGAATCTGAACTGGCTTTTCAAAGACAGCTTGCTTATTGAGCATCAATTGTGCCATTAGCTGTTCGACTTCATCTACCTCTGACAACGCTTCCTCCTGCACAACTTGATCAGTGGGAGCCATAAATTCATTCGGCAAAAAGCATACCATGCATGTAGGAGCCGAATGATCATCTTCTTCAGGTCTGTCCTTTCGACGCCATACTGATTTCATCCTAGGCCTTGCTTGCTTTAATTCTTGATTCCTCAAGCGTTGTACTCTTCTCTTTTGGCTTTTCCTTAAGCCAGGTGGACACCATTGCCCTTCTTGCCAAATATACCCATGATCTTCTTCTTCTTCATGATCAACCCACCTGTGATCAGCATGCCTCTTTCTTGGTTGATCATCAAAACGCCGATCATCACTAAGATGTACTCTGCCAATTCTTTCATGGACAGATCGGCGATTGACATCATTGTGCCTATACTCAACATATCCATCGTTGCATTCGGGACAATTATCCCACGTGGGAAGCTTTAAGCCTTCGTTCCAACAGTGCCTGAAGAAAGCACATCCCCAATGAGCACGTTCTTGTTTTCGGATAAATTCCTCTTGTTCTTCCCTGTGCCTTTCTTCTTCATGTCTTCTTTTCTCCTCCTCAAACTTACGCCTTTGAAAACGCTCCTTTTCTTGCTGACGCTGCCACTTGTTGAGGAGAATGCGTGTAGTAACCCTAGGTTTAGAGGATTCTCCCACTTCAAATCGGCTATTCGGAAACCGAAGATCTTTCTGGCGAATCTGTTCAATTGTGATCTGCCGAGTAGGATCAACTGAACCATCCTGCCCTGCCTTCTTTGAGGTTAAAACTTTCAATCTCCCCTTTTCTCCAGATGGAACAGCATTCACCATGTTAACCGAGAACCCGATCATATTCTGAGTTGAATACAGGGCCTTTCTGAACATGTGGCTGTGTGTTGACGCAAAATCGGCTTCTCACGCCAAGCACACAGCAAGCCGAATCAGCTGGCTTCACACTCGGCTCGAGCGTTCAGTTCCTGGAAGCGTGCCAGTCAATTTTCCCTGAAACTGACAAAGGAAGAAAAAATGTTTAGATATAAAACCTGGAACGTGCCGGATGATACCAGACAGTTCCATCTCTACGGCTTGCAAGGCCAATCTTGATCGGCATATAGCTATGAACAAGCTATCTGTCAGCAATACAGGGATAGTTTCTGTCGTGGAATCCACAATATTTTTTGTCTCTTAATCCATCCGGCCGAAGCATGGAATGCCCCTCTGGTAACTTGATTCGGCCTTCTTTCACAAGGAAATCAAATAATTTGTCTGCTTTGGTTACATCAAAATCATAAGCACCTTTAGTCTGCTTGACCCACTTTTGATTCACAGTAATCGGCTCTTTGCCCCACACTATTTCTGCTGCAGCCACTTCTTCATTATCTTCATACTCATCCTCTTGATCTGCTCTCTTGAGGAATTGGTTGTAAATGTCGGCTACATCATTTTGTTTGGCAAATCTACCATCATCTTCTTCAGGTGTGTCCTTTCGACGCCATACTGATTTCATCCTAGGCCTTGCTTGCTTTAATTCTTGATTCCTCAAACGTTGTACTCTTCTCTTTTGGCTTTTCCTCAAGCCAGGTGGACACCATTGTCCTTCTCGCCAAACATAAGCATGATCTTCTTCTTCTTCATGATCAACCCACCTGTAATCAGCATGCCTCTTTCTTGGTTGATCATTATAACGCCGATCATCGCAGCCGAATACCTTGTCTCCGGGTCTAGTAACTTTCGGCTAAGGTATGCAACTACTCTTTCCTTCCCTTCAAATTCTTGAATAAGGGCCGATCCAATAGTTTGGGCATCAGCCGCCACGTACAACTTGAAAGGCTTGTTCAATTGCGGAGGCACCAATACTGGTGGTTTCTTCATGTACTCTTTTATTTCATCAAAAGCCTTCTGTTGTTCGTCACCCCATACAAACTTTTGATCCTTCTTTATTTTCAATAGTGAGGAAAAGGGCAACACCCTCTGTGACAAGTTTGATATGAATCTCCTCACAAAATTTATCTTGCCAAGCAGTGATTGTAACTCTTTAAGATTAGTTGGAGGAACAATTTCATCAATTGCCTTCATGCTTTTCTTACCAACTCCAATTCCTCCTTCATGTATCAAAAACCCCAGAAACTCTCCAGCTGAAACTCCAAAAGCACACTTATTCGGGTTCATCTTAAGCCCATGCTTCCTGGTGCATTCTAGAGTTTTCCTTATGTCAGCCAAATGGGACTCATGATCCAATGACTTGATCACCACATCATCAATATATATTTCCACAATCTTGCCGATCAACTCATGAAAAATATAATTCATAGCCCTTTGATAAGTTGCACCAGCATTTTTCAATTAGGACCCAAGGTTCAGGGTAGTCGGCACCAGTACCCTGTCTATATTCATCATGTCTATCGTTGCATTCAGGGCAATTATTCCATGTAGGCAACTTTAAACCCTGGTTCCAGCAATATCTGAAGAAAGCACAATCCCAATGTGCACGTTCCTGTTTCCTATTCGGCAAAGCACGTAAGAAAGCATGCTGCCGACCGCATGACGTCATCATGATGAAAGATCGGTATTTAATTAGATGGTTGTTACAATATTTAAACACAACCGATTAACTGGCATAAAGCATGATAAATGTGAAAGCAGGATCGTAAATCTCTAATAAACAAGAATGCATAGGTCTAAAAGCACTAGTTTACCGCATGTCTAGGTACCTTCGAACCCGTCAGTTGTAAAATCAAACAAGTTAATCCACCGCATGATACAACTTGTTTAAAATCACACCACCAACCAAGAACCATGTTGATTGAAAACCCAACCATATTCTGAGGGAACGGATTGCTATCCAATTTCATCTTGTTATCAAACTTCAAGTGTCCTTTTTGTATAGCCTTTTGAATCCTCATTCTAAAGACTCTACAAGAAACATTTGAGTTTGCTATTCCCATTCAATCTACTGTTACTAACAATCAGGCTGAGTATGAGGCATTGCTCAAAGGGCTCCAATATTTGAAAGAAGCAAAGGCCATTGCAGTCGAAATTTTTGGAGCTTCAGAATTAGTCATAAAACAATTGAATGGTGAATATGAGTGCAAGATTTCTTTGCACTCTTCATAGTAAGTTCTTAGGGCATCATTCTTGCACTCATATTCACCATTCAATTGTTTTATGACTAATTCTGAATCTGGTCTTCTTATTGCAGCCTGCCATTTCTGGTCCAATGGTACAAATGCTTTTCTTTTCGGCCATGGACCAATGTCTCCCACTTTGGCCGATGTTTACATGATGACCGGCCTGAACATTACAGAGTCTGTGCGCCCATACAAGTATAAGGGCTCCTCCAAGCAAACAGGAGTGAAGACAGGAGTTGGATATAAGAAATATATCTAGAATTATATGTCTGACGGCCCTCTGTCCGATGTTGAATACAGGGCCTTTCTGAACATGTGGCTGTGTGTTGACGCAAAATCGGCTTCTCACGCCAAGCACACAGCAAGCCGAATCAGCTGGCTTCACACGTGCCCGATCGTCTGAATCCTGTAAGCGTGCCAGTCAATTTTCTCTGAAACTGACAAAGGAAGAAAAAATGTTTAGATATAAAACCTGGAACATGCCGGATGATACCAGACAGTTCCATCTCTAAGGCTTGCAAGGCCAATCTTGATCGGCATATAGCTATGAACAAGCTATCTGTCGGCAATACAGACACTCACAGCATATTCGGCAGAGCACGTAAGAAAGCATACTGCCGACCGTATGACGTCATCATGATGAAAGATCGGTGTTTAATTAGATGACCGTTACAATACTTAAATACAACCGATTAACGGGCATAAAGCATGATAAATGTGAAAGCACGATCGTAAATCTCTAATAAACAAGAATGCATAGGTCTAAAAGCACTAGTCTACCGCATGTCTAGATACCCTCGAACCCGTCAGGCGTAGAATCAAACAAGTTAATCCACCGCATGATACAACTTGTTTAAAATCACACCACCAACCAAGAATAGATCAATCCACCGCATGATATACTCTAAACGTGGAAGGCTAGAAGCATTCATTATTTAAAACAAAGTTACGAACACGTTTTCACTCATTGAGGGATTGCCGAATACGGCTAGATAGCCGATTCGGGTTCCATGAAGAAGGAACAAGCCTTGTCGATGTTGATAGTCCTATCAGATCGATTTCGAGCTCTAATCCACCGGATGATTAGTTCTTAAATGACCCAAAAGCCTGCATCTACCGCATGATACCCGGCTCTGTCAAGAAGCGCGCGGCCTAGAGAGTCCTGTTACGGGTTTGTTGGATGCTGTTCTTCGAGCGGTGTGTGCTTTATTGTAAACTGGTAATCCCAGTATCCTTTGGAGGATGCTTTATATATAAAGCTGGCTATGGTCTTTCCTGGAGATATACTACTGGTACCAGTGTTACCTCATGACCGAGTCAGTTTTTTAGTTACAGCCTTACAGGTTGACATAACATAACTACATTATAGACTTCATATCTGGTTTGAGATGTACTTCAGGAGTTACCAATATAGTAATATGTGGTTCATTCCCGCATTAGTCGACTACGATTACAAAACGTTTATTTCCAAAGAAATACGTCGAAGTGCCGTATTCATCTCGCATTCTTTATCAAATCGGTTTTTTCCTTGTATTCAATCCACGTCATCATGCGTCCCCGAATGCTTTCCATAGAGCAACTCCCTTGCCGAATCGGCGACGGACTCCCGACCGCAGAATGCCTTTGCCGAATCATTCTCGAAGATAGGCTTTCTTAGCTGAACGATGTTTATCTTTTCACCAAATTCGGCCCACATGTCAGCCTCTTCCTGGTGTCAATTTTTGGTGTTAACACCCCTCATGCTAGAAGTTCGGTTGGATCATTCTGGTGGCGAGATATAATGAAACTTTCTGACAAATTCATGATGATTGCAACATGCTCCGTACAGCATGGGGACTCCACTCTATTTTGGCATGATCTTTGGAATCTGGGAGTGTTGCAATGGAGATTCCCTCAACTTTTTAGCTTTGCCAAATGTAAGAAAATTTCGGTGCATAAGTTTCTGTCCAGAAACATTGAGGACAATTTTCATCTGCCCTTATCCTTGGAAGCAAATGAGCAATTGCTTGAGCTAGGAATGCTGATCCAAACACTAGACAGAGACATTAATGCTAATGATCAGTGGCACTACATCTGGGGTTCGGCCTCATTCACTTGTCAGAAGGCATATGGACAGCTTGCTGGTTCTCTGCCAGCCTCACCACTCTTCAAATGGATGTGGAGCTCTTCCTCCCTGCCTAAGCACAAGTTCTTTTTCTGGTTGTTGCTTAGAGATCGGTTGAATACAAGGAATATCCTAAGAAGGAAACATATGATCATCGACTGTTATTCATGCGTGCAATGCATTGACGATCTTGAAGAGACAGTGCTCCACCTGTTCTATGAATGTCCCTTCAGTCAAGCCTGCTGGATCTTTTTGGGGGTAGAATGGGATTGCTCTCTACCCTTGCTTGACATGATCATTCAAGCTCGGCAGGCCTTTGCATCCAGCATTTTCAGAGAAATTGTTATAATAGCATGTTGGTCAATTTGGAATCACAGAAACAATATTGTTTTTGAAGGTGGGTTGGTATCTTTTGCTTGGTGGAGATCCAATTTTAGAGAGCAGCTCCGATTGGTCACTCTTAGAGCCAGACCAAAGATTAGAGAGAAACTCTTATTGTGGGAGAATAACAACCTGTAGACTTTTTTCAGTTTTTCATTTGGCCTAGGGCCAGTACATTTTGTATTATATTTTCATATATTTATAAAAAGAAAAAAAAGAGGTAGGGGCCTTCCCTACCGGTTACGGTCAAAAAACACAATTATTTTTTCTTTTTATGAATTAGCAATTGCCAAGTAGCAACATGGCCAAAACTTATCCAATTGTTTGCTTAAGCATAGCCTAAAGGGTAAACAAGGCCGACCCATATTACCCATTGGGCCATCGAGGCCATAGCTAAAGACTAAATTGGGTCGGCCCATGGCCCTCTAAAATTGACCTTGAGGCCATGGGGGCCGGGTCCAAGGCCAGGGCCGGGCCGCCCATTCCCATCCCTGAAACTTGTGTACAATACTCCCTCCAGTAGTCCAGTTCAGTATTATTTAGGACAGCAACATGAGAATTAACTTATGTTTTCTATAAAAGTATTTTTTGAAAAGTTATATATATATATATATTTATGAAAGTAATTTTCAAGACCAATCTATTTATATAATTTTCACATTTCCAAACTCAACGACTTAAATACTATTCATGATTCCTGATTTGTATTTCTAATTTTGACTTAAATCTTGTCCAAAACGACTTTTAATACCAAATCGGAGGGAGTATCTGTTACTGCATCTTTTCAAAAAAAATATCTGTTACTGCATCATATCCGCGTCAAGTCACATGTCTCATTCTAAGTGAATCAACTGGTTTGTAACGATGTATTATTGCGAGTGGGTGCTGAACTTAGGTCTCAGTCGCCGTCCGTCGTGATGCTGCTCAACCCAACTCTGTTCAGGTTTCTCTTCCCTCTTCTCATACCCTTGCCACAAGACATTTTCCGGTCAGGTTGTTTTCCACGGGGAAACTTGTGTTTCAGGTTTGCCAGTCCTGTTGCAGCCAAGAAAAGATGGGCAGGTACCATCCTACATTTTGGTAGCAAGTCATTATCAGGAAAGCAGAATGTTTATGAAAATATATGTGGTTCTAAAAGTATACACGCCCTGTTGCTGCAGCTTTGGGGTGAACACCTCAAAATTCACAAAGATCCCCAGTCAGAACCTCTCTAGGTTACCATAGCTTGTGTAATCAACAATACTAGGAGAGATTCAACTCTCTTTGTTGGCTATACTTGGAAGCATGGCCACGTGGGGTAGATCATGGCATGGATGCTCTTGTAGAGCATCCAGAGACTAGAAATAATCCTAAGTAAATTTAAAGATTAAGATGTTAGCTTAAAAAAATAAAAAGCTTTTCAAAAGGAGGGGTAAACCAACGTACTCTTTAAAACCGGCGAGCGTGGATGGAGAGCGCGCCTGTCTAGGCAAAGATACCTAGCGAATGGGAAATGATAGCTAGCGTAGAAAAAATAGCTATCCAGTTAGCTCATCTGTTGGATGCAATTTTTTCTTTCTCTATTTTAGTTAGCCAACGGAATATATAAGAATTCTTGGAGATGCTCGGTTTATTAGTAATTTAGCTGTAAGTCGGATTTTTTGCTTACATGGCACACGTTAAGGAGGAGCATGATTCACCTAAGTACTAGTAGTCATTTAATCTGTTTAAATAATATTTAAAGAGATGTATTGAATTTGTTTATGATCCTTGCTACAGAAAGAGAGTCACCTTGCATCTACCATGGGTTGCAGGAAGTTTGAGTCTGTCGCCATGGAAGTTTTTATCATTAATGGTTGGAGCTTTATCAATAGAATTGCCTTTTAATTTATTTTTATGGCAATGCTTGAGAGCTTATTATTCAGTTTGAACTTTCAAATTTTTTAATTACATGACTTATTTTTTGTTTAAACTTGTAATAATACATAGCTTTATGTATCGGTCGATGCAACGGTTAAAATATTAATACATATTTTCTTATCTAAAAAAGTATTTAAACACTATATACTAGACAATTGTTTTCATTTACTAGTTTATTTAACCGTTTAAATGGGTTTTTAATTAGATAGTTGAGTGTGATAGACGATTTTTTCATCAACAATTGTGATTTTCTAAATGTTAAGATCAAATATTCGGGTCTAGTCTGTCGAATTTTCTAGGATTTATATGCGTGTAAAAAAAGATGTAGGTGAAAATTTTTGAAGCAAATTAATGCGTGTGCCACAATCTGATACGAGACTAGTGGAGTGTGGAGATTGTTTACACAATCCGCGTGTGCTTATTTTTCCTTCGTCGTCTTATGAAAAGCTGGGTTCCTGCGCCGAGCTCAGCACTACAGTTGCTCCAGCTAATTACTATCTAATCAGGGTGCATCCAGCTCGAGTTTTGCCTGCATTACTGCACAGCTCGCATCAGCCTGGAGATGGCAAAACACGCGAGTACCATGTTTAGCCTGACGCCACCCATAAACTACTATTCTTGCGATATGGACATCACATCACAGATCACTACTGGCTAAATGCGATTAAGATGCTTGATTTGACTTGTGAGCGCACCCGCCATTAGCATTAGCACTAGATTAGTATTATTTCTCCCCAAATCATTGAGTCCAAACAGACGGACAAAATCGCGGCGAGTTCCAACGAATTCTGCCCACTCCATCAGCCCAGCAATCGGACAAGATACCTGCCAATTATTCTCCTAGAGAAAACGATCCTTTTGCCCCCCACCATCCCTATCCGAGCTGAATTCCTCAGCCGCCGCTCCCGTCCGATCCTCTTCGTCACGAGGTAGGCAGGCGGGGAGTGCCTCTCCGCGTGTGGTCCGCGTGGGCGACGCGAGTCCCGGTCCTCCTCCTCCATGGTCCCGGAGGGCAGCGCGCCGGATTCTCTTCTTCCCCGGCAACGCCCGCGAATCTCTGCTCAGCGCCGGTGAATAGGAATGCGTTCGGAGGGTCGGCGGGGGCTCGTCGTCGGCTGATGTTGGGAGTGCGCGAATCGGCTAAAGAATCCCGGAAATCTTTGGCGGTTTTTGTTCTCAGCTTTCAAGGTTAGCAACAGATTCTCTCTTCCATTGATGGTAGATGCCGCAGAAATTTGATCATTTCTTTCTTTCTTTTTTTGTTCTTCGAAATTTTCTTTTGTTTTGCTTGTAATCCTGGAATTGTTTCATGCACTTTTGCTCTCGCTTTCCTGTCCTGCATCATTCTGAAACTGTGTGCTCAGGTTTGGTGGTCGAAATGAACTTTGTTCTTGGCATGGATTTACGTTGATCAGCTGTGGATGCTTGGCATTAAAACAACCATGTTTTAATGTCGCATTTCCTGAATCCTACTCTAGTTGTTAATTCTCAAGTTTATGGAGGTTTGGTATTGAGATATTTAGAAGCTGGCCTCCTTATGACTTCGAATTCTGCTTCAGAGCTCGTGTTCTTCTTGATGGCTTTGGAAACAGACTGACATGTTGCGAACGCCTGCAGGCCGCAAGGCGGTGCTGCTGAGTAGTCTGAACCCATGGAGACTACTAGCCCACCAAATGAGCATACCGGTACGGGTGCAATGTGGGAGCTGGAAAGGAATCTCGATCAGCCCATGGATGCAGAGGCCGGGAGATTGAGGAACATGTACAGGGAAAAGGTGATTATCGCATAACTGCTTGCAAAAGTATTTGTAATTGCACGCACAACCGATATTTTGATAGGCTACCTTAGATGCTGTACTGGTTATGAGTTTATTTATACCTGATTTGCTAATGATTGTTCAGTAATTTGCTGTCTTCTTGTTTCCCTTTTGCATGTGCAGACCTACCCAACACTTGTGTTGTTACAACTAGCTTTCCAAAGCCTTGGTGTGGTATTTGGGGATTTAGGCACATCACCTTTATATGTCTTCTACAACATTTTCCCTCATGAAATAGAAGACACGGAACAAGTTATTGGAGCGCTCTCACTTATTATTTACTCCCTTACTCTGATTCCACTTGTTAAATATGTCTTCATTGTCCTGAGGGCAAATGATAATGGCCAAGGTGCGAATATGTACTGTGCTCTTTCTTCCTTGAAAGTTCTGCATAAGCTATGAAAGATCAAACTGTGTAAGGTGATCATTCTAGTTTGATCAGAGGATGCAGTAAAACCAAACTGTATCTTGTTTTAAAGTCACTTTAAGATTGTAGAACAAAGACACTTTGCGGTATACAGTTAGGATTAGCAAATTATAGTCTTTTTCTTCTTATAAGAAAAGAAGCAACAGTTTCAAAAAGATCTTCAGCTCCTATTGCAGCAGAACTTTGTGCTAGTGTGGACAGTAATGTTGTTTAACAATTCTCCTTATGCACTTATTTTCTCAAATCTTATTCATATGCCTTCCCCAGTTTGTTTTAATTCAGGCCACACATCACCACAATCATTTAAGCCTTTCATTGGTTCAGCTCAGCTCAGAAGTCAAAACACATCATACTTCTAACAGCGTTATCATTCTGAACTTTTGTAGGCAAAATGATGTTTAGCTTTAGTGCCCCTGAAAATAGATTAGTTGCCTTCGTATTTAAGAAAATATTTTGACGAAAAGCCTGATAGGAAAGCCCCTTTTGCGGACAGAGATATTGTCCAATATGTGTTTGGGGCCATTTGGTTGTGAGACACAAGGTCTTTTGGTGCTGCAGCACACTGTCAGTTTTAGTACTTGATAAATAATTCATCATAGCCAAGCTTCTCGCGGTGGACCGGTTAGAGCGTTGAACTCCGGGAGTTGTTGAAGCTCCCGTCCCGACCCGTTTAGAAGCACGGCATCTTCTTAGAACAAAGCCCGGGGGGAGTCTCCTCCTGTGGTCGAGTTATTCTTAAAAAAATAATTCATCATATTAGTATGGCACAACGGTGTAAAGTTGTAGTCAATGTGGCCTACAATTCTGTGATAATGAATATCAACACAATAGAGGTTTATTTTTGAAGTTTATTGTAATGCCAGGTGGAACATTCGCTCTTTATTCACTGCTTTGCCGGCATGCAAAGATAAACACTATCCCCAATCAGCACAGAACAGATGAAGACCTAACAACATACAGCCGCCACACATATGATGAGAAATCTCTTGCTGCAAAGATCAAAAGATGGTTAGAGGGGCACCAATTCAGAAAGAATGCCATTCTTATTGTTGTTCTTTTTGGTACTTGTATGGCAGTTGGTGATGGAATCCTCACTCCTGCCATATCAGGTGAGTATCTCTATGTTTCATTGATCTAGTACCAGGTTTTCTGAAATTATTATTGCTATGAGCTTATATTATTATAACTTTTAGTTTGATGTGAACTGCTAAACAGCATATGTTCAAAAAATTCTATCATTGGCATACCCAAATATTACGCCAAATCATTTGGACACTGAAAACATTGTGATGCTTGCTATTTTACTTGTGTTGAAGTGAACTGATCTTTTGTTTGCCTTGGAATTTGCAGTTCTTTCTGCGGCTGGAGGAATACAAGTGGAAGAGCCCAAAATGAAAAATGGTACATGTGAAATACGGAAGTTAGTATTTTTTTCCTGCTTTTATTAGCAATTTAACATGTGCCTTGTTCTTTGACATCTTTAACTGCAATTAGCTAAACCATATGTTCTTAGAGGATGGTGTATTGGTGTTAAATTCTTCATCGTCATTAGCTTAACTAGAAATGTGGATGCGTGGATAACAACGCCAAATAACATTCCATGCTGTTCTTTCTAGTTAAAATAGCCTTCTTCAGAGTCTATTCAAGCAATAATATTAACATGTTAACTGCACTTGGGGAAATTTTCCTTTCGTTTTGTAATCTTTGTAATGATAATGTGGTACACTGAATAGTTTATTTAGTATGATCTGGTAGAGACGACAGGTGATCATGATACTGAGACCAGTTTGTGGATGACTGAATTTTTGCATTTTTGTTTCCCATCAGATGTGGTTGTCATCGTCTCTGTGGTGATATTGATTGCAATATTCAGTATGCAGCACTTTGGTACTGATAAAGTCAGCTGGCTTTTTGCGCCAATAGTATTTATTTGGTTCATACTCATTGGAATCCTGGGCGCTGTAAACATTTCCAAATATGATCAATCTGTCCTCAAGGCGTTTAATCCTATTTATGTATATCGGTACTTTAAACGAGGCAGGACTAGCTGGGCTTCTTTAGGAGGAATTATGCTCAGCATTACAGGTCTGAACCTCTTGCCTACTTGCATAATAATCTTCTTGTCCTTTATTTATTAGCAATTACCAGAACTGAAATTTTCGGTCATGCTTCAGGGACAGAAGCACTGTTTGCTGATCTTTCATATTTCCCTGTACAAGCCATTCAGGTACTCTTTGTTGCCTGTCTTTGTTACTAGCTATGCATTTTCTTATGAGAACAAAAGAGCCCTTCTAGTCCCTTTGCTTGCCTGCTGATGACATCACATTTTGGAATGCAGATTGCTTTCACCGTGGTTGTGTTTCCATGCCTTCTTTTGCAATATACTGGCCAAGCTGCCTATATAGCTCAGAACAAAAACAAAGCCTTCCATGCTTTCTATTTTTCCCTTCCAGGTAATGTCAGACAGAGGGATTCTTCACTTACCAATGTCTATGTCGAATGCACATTAACACAATTATTTGGCACAGATTCTGTACTTTGGCCGTCATTCGTTGTTGCAACAGCTGCGGCAATAGTTGCTAGTCAGGCCACCATATCGATGACATATTCAATTATCAAGCAAGCACTTGCTCTAGGGTGCTTCCCTAGAGTGAGGATTATCCATACATCCAAGAAATATCGAGGCCAGATATACAGTCCTGACATCAATTGGATCCTTTTGATATTCTGCATTGCTGTCACTGCTGGATTTAGAAACCAAAGTCAGATAGCAAATGCATATGGTATAATCTTCTCATGTCTGTGTACTAATTTGACAACTGCAATTAATGTTCCAGCTCGGTTGCTAACATTAATGTTGTGTTAACAGGTACTGCTGTGATAATGGTTATGCTTGTGACAACATTTCTCATGGTCCCCATAATGCTGCTGGTGTGGCGCAGCCACTGGACCTTGGTCATTCTTTTCACCACACTGTCATTGGTTATTGAAATTCCATACTTCTCTGCTGTGGTGAGGAAGATCGATCAAGGTGGCTGGGTTCCACTTGTGTTTGCCGTCGCCTTCCTCATCATCATGTATGTATGGCACTATGGTACACTCAAGCGCTACGAATTTGAGATGCACAGCAAGGTGTCCATGGCATGGATTCTAGGACTTGGTCCCAGCCTCGGTCTGGTCAGGGTGCCTGGTGTAGGTTTGGTGTACACTGAGCTGGCGAGTGGTGTACCTCACATCTTCTCACACTTCATCACCAACCTCCCAGCCATCCACTCCACTCTGGTCTTCGTCTGCGTGAAATACCTCCCTGTCTACACTGTGCCAGCGGATGAAAGGTTCCTTGTGAAGCGAATCGGTCCCAAGAATTTCCACATGTTCCGATGCGTGGCACGCTATGGCTACAAGGACATCCACAAGAAGGATGACGACTTCGAGCAGATGCTATTCAACAGCTTGATACTCTTTGTCCGGCTGGAGAGTATGATGGAAGAGTACACAGACTCTGATGAGTACAGCACCCGTGAGCTGAACCAGGCAGGCAACGCCAACCCAAGAATCAATGGCATCAGCACTAGTTCAAACATGGAGCTCAGCTACACATCCCATGATTCCATTATACAGGTGCAGTCTCCAAACCATACGGGGAACAGCCAGATGATGTCATCAGGCCAGATGTACCAGACCGTGGGCGATGAGATTGCGTTCCTGAACGCGTGCAGGGAAGCTGGGGTGGTGCACATCCTCGGGAACACGATCATCAGGGCTCGCAGGGATTCGGGGTTCATCAAGAAGTTTACAATCAATTACCTGTATGCTTTCCTTAGGAAAATCTGCAGGGAGAACAGTGCCATCTTCAATGTTCCCCATGAGAGCCTACTGAATGTCGGGCAAGTGTTCTATGTGTAAGCACTAAAAGTAAATACAAGTAGATGAGATGTTCAGCCTCAGAACTATTCGGGAAGCTAGCTGTGTCTTGTTCATAGCTAATAGGAGTCTTTAGTGAAAGAATTGTACAGCATCATATATGACCATTTCGAGCCAGATCCGTAGTGGTCATTGTTCGTTATGTAGAACTCGTGCTAGCTGTATGCACATGTGTAATAGCTGGTGCTTAAATCCAGAGTAATTTTGCCGCTATCTTAGCCAGTATTTCCGGTAAGATCAAGCATATAACCATCAGATATATAATGAGAAATCTCCTGCTGCAATCGAAAATAAATGCACATGGATGCGATGTTGAGCCTAAAAACCGCTCATGAGAAGCCAGAGTTTGTTCATATATCAGAAAACTCTGTACTGTTTGGAGACTGATCAAGCTTGTTTACTGTTCCCAAAATTTCAATGTAACCATATTTCAGTTTCATTTTGTAGGTTGCGTCTGAATGTGCTGCGCACTATCTGACGTTGTTCATGTCTCCGGTTCAGGCATTTCCATGCGAAACCAAATTAGGTTCCAGAGAGGTTGCAGAATATAGAAGTTTCCCGGTCACCGGATAGAGTGATAAACTTAGAGACATGACAAACTGTTAATATGTAATCTTTGCACGATTCAGGAACAAAAGCAGCAAGAAACTTGACTGACAAAAGAGCAAGCTTAGTTCCAGGAAGACACGCAATGACCTTTCAGGTTTGATCATCAGCTTCATCCTTTTATCGCCTTGAACACTACCGGGGCCAGCGATAACAAAAGAGCGACCTCTTAGTTGCGCAGTAATCCCCTAGTTCCATTTTGCGCAGCAGGCTTTGACCTTTGACAGCATGTTGATCCTAATCCTATGTTGATCCAAGTCTCCACCAAGATGGGGAGCTATGAGCACCACACGACTGAACTGGGCTGTCTGTCTGACTGGCTCTCTCAAGCTGCCAAGCATCATGGTTTGACTTGTCCGTCCTCTCTCCAATCACAATGCTGTACGTCATATCCATCCCAGCCCCCACACGTTTATATATCTAATTATATATAAAATTATAAATATCCACCTCTCGATCATTTGTCTCAATCCCGTTACCACAAGTGTAAACCACCGGGGGCCAGGCCAAATTATCCGGCCAGGTCGATCGTCATCCATGGCGTCCTCCACCAAACACTCGCTGCCATGCGTGCTCCTCCTCCTGCTCGCCGTCTTCCTCCTCGGCTGCTCGCCGGCGACGGCCGTCCACGGTAGACGCGCCGGCGGCGGCCCGACGATGATGCAGCGGTTCCAGCGATGGAAGGCGGAGTACAACAGGTCCTACGCCACCGCCGCCGTGGAGCGCCGCCGGTTCCGGGTGTACGCCCGCAACGTGGCCTACATCGAGGCCACCAACGCCGAGGCGGAGGCGGCGGGGCTCACCTACGAGCTCGGCGAGACGGCCTTCACCGACCTCACCAACCAGGAGTTCACTGCCATGTACACGGCGCCGCCGCCGCCGCTTGCCGCGGACGACGACGACGAGGATAACGTCGCGGTGATCACCACGCGCGCGGGGGCGGTCGACGCCGGCCGGCTGCCGGCGTACGTGAACCTCTCCATCGCCGCGCCGGCGAGCGTGGACTGGCGCGCCAGCGGCGCCGTCACGCCGGTGAAGAACCAAGGCCGATGTGGTATGTATGTTTACAACTGTACAGAACAGCAGCAATTATTGCCCACCAATAATTATTGCTTGCTCAGCTGTCGGAAATGCTAAGATAAGCACATGCATGCTTCCATGTGCTCATCACCAAGCAAAGCAATTCACCATGGCCATGGCGTTCTGATTCTGAATTGGCTACCGGATGTGCAGGGTCGTGCTGGGCGTTCTCGGCGGTGGCGGTGGTAGAGAGCATCTACCAGATCCGGACGGGGAAGCTGGTGTCGCTGTCGGAGCAGGAGCTGGTGGACTGCGACGGCCTGGACCACGGCTGCGACGGCGGGCTCAGCTACCGCGCGCTCCGGTGGATCGCCGCCAACGGCGGCATCACCACGGAGTCCGACTACCCGTACACGGGCGCCGCCGGGGCCGCCTGCGACGCCGCCAAGCTCTCCCACAACGCCGTCGCCATCGCGGGCTCCCGCCTCGTGGCGCCCCGGAGCGAGGCGTCGCTGGCGAACGCCGTGGCGGCGCAGCCGGTGGCCGTGTCCATCGAGGCCGGCGGGGAGAACTTCCAGCACTACAGGAAGGGCGTCTACAACGGGCCGTGCGGGACCAGGCTGAACCACGGCGTCACCGTCGTCGGGTACGGCCAGGAGGAGCCCGCCGCCGGCGGGGACAGGTACTGGATCGTGAAGAACTCGTGGGGAGAGCGGTGGGGAGACGGCGGGTACATCAGGATGAGGAAGGACGTCGACGGCAAACCGGAGGGGCTCTGCGGCATCGCCATCCGCCCCAACTATCCACTCATGTGACGTGGTGGACATCCTCCTCCTCCTCTTGTTTTTAGTGATCACAAATTCACAATTCACAATTAAGGTCGGTGGAGTCAAACTTGTTGATAATTTGATATTACGTGTACCAGTAGAACACATTTTAAGAAATTTCTAGGCAGCAACTCCATCGTACGTGTAAACTTCAAACTTTATGTGAAAGCGACTTCCAAATCAAGGTGTTGGGATGTGTCACTATCAATCGTCACTTTCTTCGGCTGACGGTATTAAAAAGTGATGATTATGAAATTCAGAGCAACACATCAGTGTAAGGATAAAAACTGCAACATGTACAAAAGGAAGCAGCCTTTTAGGAGTAGCATATGCCCCTCGATCAGGTCACCAGATAGTAATAATACACACAAATCGTGACAAACTAAGTGTCTGCTTAAGTTAGCTGCGAGAGATATAGATAAATAAAGGGAACTGCTCCGGTACACCTCTTTCAAAAAGTTGCGCGAATCTTAAAGTAAACTGGCAATTAATTAACTAGTATTTTATTATTAATTATTATTTTTACTTTGGGTTTTGTTCGGACCTGGCCCTAGCCGCCCTCAGCCCATGACTAGTCCAGTCAGATCTCTGGGTCTATCTCATCCTCCAGAACCCGCGAGCAGAAAACGGCGGCGATGCTCCACACCGGCGACAAAACACGCGATGACAGCATGATCTATCACATCCTCCTGATCCACAGCGAATAATTGAGTGAACACGCCAACGAAATCAAAACACGTTTTGTTTAAGTAATTTAGTCAAATTGCGCTGACAGCTTTTAAGCTTTTGTTGCCATCTGAATCGACAACAATCGAGTAGAGCAGTTGTGAATCATGATTGGAATCTTCGATCTCTTGCAAATTCGTAAGAGTTCTTGCCACTGATTCTCAGAGGATTCTTGCTAAGAATAGTACTCCGTATAAAACATTGCATGCATTTTGATTTGGTTCAAAAAAAAGACCAAGCGATCATGATCTTGTACCAGACCGCTGTAGCCTGTAGGGGCAAATAATCACCGGTCACTTATAACCAGCATTGGCGGAACAGGTGTGCAGGGAGGGCACGCGCCATGGAGGGTTCTCGACGAGAGGGGGATCCCGGCGGCGCCGCCGCCGAGCGTGGAAAGCGGATCCGGAGGAAAGGGAGAGACCGAGAGAGTTGACTTGGATATGGGCTGGAATACGGACCGGCCCCGGCCCACACGAGGCCCCCAAAAAATTAATAAAATAGTTAATTAATTACTGGTTGCTTGAAGATCCGTGCAACTTTTTGAGAGAGGTGTACTGGAGTAGTTTCCATAAATAAAATGATGTAAAATAGTATAGCTCAACGTTCGGCTGGAAACTTTCCGTGTTACAGGTTCAGTGAGATTTCTCTATAAACATTGTCGTGGCATTGACTTTAATTTGATACAAAAGGCAAGCAGTGTGCACATCCCAGTCAGTCAAGAAACAGCCAGGGGAAGGGGCCAAGACGCGTGGATTAAGACCAATGTGGGTACCATGAGTCCATGACTGGTGAACAAACCGTAAAGCTATAGAAGTGACCACGGCCTTCTGGATCTTGTCGTTAAAGACACGAACAGAGGACAATAACATCGTTGAGCAAACCATTACTCTGCAATGTAACTCTGTTTCTAAGTAAATAAAAGCTCTCCTTTCCTTGAAAGAATGTGTGTTTCTTTGAGTTGCATAAGCAACCTACCGAGGGTAACTTGCAGACAGCAAGAACTCTTCTTCCAAACTATACCGCCTAGTCGTTTCTTGCATAATTCTTCCTTGAGAGGCCGACGGAAGTCTCCTTCTAATATTACTGTTTTCCTCGAATTTATCTGATGTGACATTATCCGAAACCCGCTTATTTGCTTGAATGCCTTCGAGTGCCATCTCCACTTGTCTCATAGTTGGGCGCTCGTCCGGATTCAATTTCACACATGTCGCCGCCAGTGCAGCAACTTCTTCAGCCTGTTTCCCTCCCTCCTCGATAACTTGCCAATCCAATATGTCAACCAAACTACCTGATGTGAGCATGCCAATGAAATGTGCAACAAGACCTTCGTCCTCTGAGGACACATACGAAAAGGGTTTCTTCCTAGTAAGCAGTTCAACCAGAAGGACCCCAAAACTGTAGACGTCACTCTTCTCAGTGAGCCGCCTCGTGTAATAGTATGTAGGATCCATGTATCCTATTGTCCCTTGCACCTTGGTCGTTACCCCTGTTCGGTCGACCGGGATGTGCCTTGAAGCTCCAAAGTCTGATACTTTTGATGTTAGGGTATCATCTAGAAGTATATTGGTGGACTTGATGTCTCTATGGATTATAGGGACTGAAACAGCTGAGTGAAGGTAGGCGATAGCTTTGGTTGTCTCAGTCGCGATCCTCAACCGATCGTGCCATGACAATGATCTCGGTTCTGTGACATGAAGATGGCTGTACAGGGTTCCATTGGACACAAACTCATAGACGAGCAAAGGCACCTCTGTCTCGAGGCAACATCCAATGATCTTCACAACATTCCTGTGGCTTACCTGCGACAATATGGCAACCTCGTTTATGAACTCATCGATCTCCCTTTGAACCGCAATCTTTGACTTCTTGATGGCGACGACATGGAGGTCCGACAAGATCCCTTTGTACACTGTACCGTGCCCTCCACCACCGATCTCACGAGCTTTATCGAAGTTGTTTGTGGCTTTCTCAAGCTCCTCCAAGGGTATGATCATCCTTTCAGCAATGTCTGCCCTTTGAGATATCAATTGCTGCAACAACTGTCCACGGTTTTGCTTGAAGAACTTCTGTCTCAGTCTTTTAGCCTTCAGCTGTTTATGCTTTCTGGCAATCAAGATCCCAAGGAGTACCAGGAGCATAAAGCCTCCGCCGCTACTGACACCTATACCAACGCTCAAACCTGAAACCAAAATACAGGAGCAAATAATGTTGCCATTTCCTCACAAAGTTGCAGTTGTGCTTGTGCAGCCAGTTCACGGTGGCAGCCGCAGTTGTAATGGCTAACCTGGAGAAGAAGGCCTGACGCATCCATTGCGTTTGGTATGGTCGCCGTTGGTTCCTGGAGGGCACCTGCACTCGAACGTTCCCGGCATGTTCGTGCACTCGCCAAAGCACCCGTGATCTTCAGGCTGATCACACTCGTTGATATCTTGAAGAAATCAGTCAGACATCACTATTATCAGCCAGCTTAATCCCATTAACATGCTCAATTCAATCTCTAATTTGCACGAGGGAGGGCCATTAGCTAGGAATGAGGTAATTTACCTTGGCATCCGCCGGCGAGGTACGGGTTGCCGTGGTACCCATCCTGGCAGTCGCACACGTAGCCGCTGCGCGTCGCCGTGGAGAAGTTCCGGCAGGAGCTGTGGCGGCTCTTGCACGCGCTGAGCGCCGGGTCCGCCGGCGCCGGGCACGTCGAGTTGCCAGGCGGCGCACCGTCTTGCCCGAGGGCGGCGGACCCGATGGCCCAGCCGAGCAGCACGGGCACGGGCGTCTCGTCGAGGTTGACCGGCAGCGGGGCGCCCCTGGTGGAGGCGGCCTCCTGCTGGAGCCACCCCTGCTCCGCGATGAGCACCAGCGGCGGCCACGTGGTGTCCGGCGGCGGCGGCTGCGCCGCGTCGAGCCGCCGGAGCCGCACGTCGTAGGACGCGAGGCCTACGCTGATGGGCATCTCGCAGCAGCCGACGCCGTTGCATCTGCCGTCGCTGACGGACAGGGAGATGCGGCTGTCCGTGCCCGTCCCGGGGCAGAAGGACGCGCACCCGCTGATGGTGAGGTTGCCGTCGCCGCCGCCACCGGCGGTGAGCTGCGCGAGCACGTCGCAGCCCCTGACGACGACGAGCTCGTTGCCGTCGTCCGACAGCGCGAACGGACCGGCGTCGCCGAGGCCCCGCCATGAGCCGCGGCCGTCGGTGGCGTTGCTGGAGGACGCACCGCTGGCGAAGGTGAAGTTCACGCCGCCGGTGCGCGCGGCGCGCACCGTGGCGTTGGATAGGGAGATGTTGAGTACCTGGAACGTGGCGTCGGTGCCCAGGAGGAGGCGCGGCGGGTCACGCGCCGCGTCGCAGGTGAGGTTGAACCCCGGCGAGTGGTAGCAGCCGGCGCCGATGCCGAACGGGTACGGCACCGGCACGTCGCCGCAGGTGGTGGCGCAGTTGGGCAGCGCGCCTGCTGCCTGCTGATCAGCTGCGCCGGCGAGCGGCGGCAGCAGCACGGCAGCCTGCAGGACCGCGACGGCGGCGAGCGAGACCAGCGGCGGCGGCATTGATCGATCGTTCAGGTGATCGATCCTAGCTTCAACTTCTAGTCCTAGCGCTGCAATGCGCCTCGCGCTTTCATCCGTATAAGAAAACGAGGAGGACAGGAGGTCCTGAAAATCTTTGTGCAACAAGTCCGTCACCGTGGGCGGCGCGAGGCTGAATACAAGCTGCACGCAACGCGTTCAATTATTGTTTATAAACGCAGTAGCCGGGTTTAGATGGAAGACGAAGAAGCAGTCCTGCTCTGCAGTTAGCTGCAAGACTGGGTCAGCTACTCGCTGGGTACGCTGCGTCCTGGAGTAGTCGAAGGTAGGGCTGGACAAAATGCTCGAAGCTCGTTAGCTCGCTCGGCTTGACTCGTCTTGGCTCGTTGTATATTCCTAACGAGCCGAGCAAGAGTTCTTGCTCGTTAGTATAACGAGCGAGCTAAAAGGTTTAATAGACTAATGAGGAAATTATTAATTAATAATAATATATGTATACTATATGCGTAGTTTTAGATGATGTTATGATTATATTCTATTATTATAGGATGATAGAGTAGATTTTGAAGATATTAAAACCATATAAATACTATAATATTTTATATTATATATATTATTGTGGCAAATTTAAATTTAACCCTAGCTCGCGAGCTTAAAAAGCCGAGCCGAGCTGGCTCGTTTAGCTAACGAGCTCGAACGAGCCGAGCCAAAACGAGCCGAGCTCGCTCGATATCTACCCATAGTCTAGGCCCATCGGAGAAGAAGCCAGCTAACTTTGCTAACCTTGTGCCACGTAGCATGCGTGATTTCCGCATGACAGCATCCACTCCAGAACTAAATTTCAACTCTCAAGGACCGGCCAGCCGGCTTATTTGACCACTGCCGTACGGCAAAGACAAGACAGTGTCCTGTACAGTCCTACTAATTAGAGCGGCGGTAGTAGCAGAATATAAAGAGTTAAATGCATCGTTAATATATAAACATGGCGAGCGGGCATGTACAATCCTACTATAACACCCGTCGGTAAGATGGTCAATTTGCAAAAAACACCCCGCTAGCTCCCGTCGACGCCGCTCGCGTCGCCTCCGGAGGCGACGGCTTCCTCCCGTTCCCCGATGCCGAATCGGCCGGCGACGACGCACGGTAGGAGGCATCTCCTCACATCGCCGCGGCTGCTGGATCCCCCACGCACGCTCTTCCTCCCCGCGCGCGCTCTTCCTCCGCCAAAAATCCGCGCGCTCTTCCTTCCCCCGCGCGCGTTCCTTCCCCCGCGCACGCTCTTCCTCCGCCAAAAATCCGCCTGCAATTCCTCCCCCGCGCGCTTATCTTCCTGTCTCTTATAC
>OAMR01000638.1:643844-660693 GCA_900205405.1 Echinochloa crus-galli | reverse complement strand
CCCGCCCGCGCTCCTCCCCCGCCCCCGCCGCCAAAAATCGCGCGTCTGTACTCCTTCCCCCACCAAAAATCACTGCCATCCTCGCCGCATCTCGCTGCTCGCTGCCGTGCTCTTCTTGCCGTCCATGGCCGGCTCAGGACGGAGGAAAGACGATTCGGGGGCGACGGTGGCAGGTCGTGGTGGCGGATTGGCCACGACCCGTTCTCTCGGTCGTGGTGTTGGGTTGCCACCGCCGCCGCGTTCACGCGGACGAGGTGGAGCGGCAGCGACGACCCTCCCGATGACGGCACCATTCACCATTGATGGATTCGGAGGTGGTTTCCCCAGTTCGTCAGCTTCCATGGAAGGATTCCCTTTTCCTCCTCCATCGTCTCTACCTTCGTTTGCTGATGCGAGCGGAGATGTCTCATCTCCCCCATGGTAATCCTTATTTCTTGCTAATTTACATTGTTTAAGATGGTGAATTGTGAATCTAGAGATTACAATATGAATTGTGAAGGACTCTGTTTGAAGATGCTATTATTAATTTCTATCTGTGTAGAAAATTTGCCTCTGTTAACTCCATTGTTGTAGTCAGGAATTGTTAGGAATAATGTGTCTGAACATGAAACTCCCCAATATCTCAAAATTTTAGATTCCTGCCAAATGTGTCTGAGCTGCTAGTTCCTGCAGTGCTAGGTGCTAGGCATGAGAAGTTCAGAGCTAGATCCATGTCTGTAAAATCCATTTCAGGTCTGGTTCATTGCAGTGCAGTTCTTTTTTGTTGGCATGGAAATGTGAAAGCACTCCTTTCTTTTGCTGCCCATTGTTTGGATAGAATCATGAAGAATAAGAATGAATAACATAAAATTTAGACATGATCTAAACAGGGATTAATGATACAGACAAATTTTAGACATGATCCAATTTGTTTGTAAAATTTAGACATGATCCATTTAGACATGATCCAATTTAGACATGTAACTTACATGAAAATCATACAAATCAGCAGGATATTCCAGTGGCCCAATTATTGAAGCGTCACAGTTAGAAATGATTTGAATGTCTCATATAGTTTCCTGTTAAGTATCATTGAACAAAATCAGGGTAGAGTAGGATGTTCATTGTAGCTATCCAGTATTAAAGCATAGTGACAATGGTTTTATATTTAGATAGATCAATAGAAAAGGCATGTACTGTTTTAATTTCATTAAACAACCCACTACCCACCCACTGCTCTCTTTTAATTTCAGCAAACTATTGCAATCTGAATTTGGCTCTAGCTTTAGTTGTTAATTGCAAAATCATTTTCCTGCAGGGGCAACCCATCTGGTGGTTTCATGAGGTTATTGACCAACAATCTGCCACATAACTCTCATTTTGTTGGTGCAATGAACAACCCACTACCCACCAACAATGTTGATAGTTCACCTGAAGAAGTGAGTATATTAGAAAGTGAGGATGCCAGTGTTAGAACTGAGAAGAGGATCATGTGGAATGTGGATGAGGATGTTAGAATGATGAGCGCTTGGATAGAACATTCAACCGACGCAACCTGTGGAGCGGATAAGGGTGGTTTCCCAATATTGGGGGTGAGGTTGTTGAAACGTACAACAAGACTACCCCTCCACTTCGAAGAAGAAGTGCGAAGCAATGTAAGGATAGATGGCACAAGATTAACAAGTGGACAGACTTCTTTGAATGTGCTTATGTAAAGGCTCGTAGATTATTTACAAGTGGATATTCAAATGAACAGTGGCTTGAGGCAGCACACAAGTTCTATTTGAGTGACAACAAAGATAACAAAGATGTTGTTGGACCCTTTGTGCTGACGGAGGTTTGGAAAATTTGTCGAGATGTGCCAAAGTGGAAAACATACAATGACAACCTGAAGAATGCACGCAAAAGGAAATCATTTCAGCTGGACGAAGACTCTGAGGAAAATGAGGGCACTTGTCATGAGACGCCAAAGCGACCACCGGGTCAAAAGCAAGCTAAAAAGGCAGCTCTAGCAGCTAAAAAAGGCAAGGACTCCAGCAGTAGTGATGATGGTCACTCAAAGGAGTCTCGTATATATTGAGGTAGATAAATTTGAGAGGTATAGCAAATTCCAAGAGACAAACAATGACAAGCGCATGAAGATGTTGGACAGGCAGGAGAAGATAGCTTCTGAGAAGCTAGAGGCCACAAGAACTGCTCAACTGACAGCACAAGATTACAAAGAAGGAAAGAAGCTTGAGAAAGAGACAAAGATGATGGAGACTTACAACAACATTGCCTCACAAGATACAAGTTCAATGACTGATGAGGAGAAGAGGCATCGACTTAGTATGTTGAAGAAGCTTGAGAAGGCCATTTTCCCTGAGTGAACAGGTAAACAATCTATAATCCTAGCAACTATTGTGTGGAGGCATATTGTGTAAATCTCATCATGTTAGACTGTTAGTGATCTGAGTAGTAAGCCTTCCTCACCCAAGGTGGAGGCATCTAGGGGTCTCTAGAATACTTACTCTAAAAACAATACTGAAAATAAACACCTTTTGGGTTCTCATATACTCTTCTGTATTTCACTGGTATGTTCATTGTCTATACCCTGAACAACAACAGTTTAAAAGAAGACAATTGAACTGTATTCACAGATACAACAGATAGTTGGCAGGTAGTTGCGACGAGTTTCTGCTGGGCCTATGACACCTCAAGTATGAGGCAAAACTGCTAGGACCTGTGATTTCACTTACCTACAGTATATTGCACTAGATGATTTAGTGTGCTCTGTTGATGATTTACCTATGAGGCTAGTGCTTAGGAAAGTAGGAAGGTAGCTAGGCATTACTATGTACACAGCAGTGAACATCAATTAAATTTGGCTTGCTTCTGCATAAATTTGGCTGCCTACCAGCACTGATGGGGTGTGGCCAATTTTGTGAATTTTAGCTTAGGGATTCTACTGTGATTTTGTTCTCTGATGCTGAATGATATCCCTGAAAATCTCTTTCATGCTTGTTATATTTGTTCTGTTAGTATTATAGCAGGTAAACACATAAGAATTGAACCATCAGACTAGTTTAGTATGGCTGGTTGATGCTAATTTGATTCCTGGCAGTTCAACATTTTGGTAATTTTGTCATGAGTTTGTCAATCTACATTGTTTGTAATGCTTTTTTAGTATGGCTGGTTTTTTTAAATGAATGTAAACTTTGTGATAGTTCCATATTGTAGCTTACCTTGTTATTATAATATTAGCTTACCTTGTTAACTGAACATTGTTTAACTGAACCTTGTTTAATTAAAATATATGTGACTGTTCTGTACTTCACTGAATGTCAAATCTTGTTTACTGAATATGCTACATTTTTCTGTATGTGAACAGAGCCATCAAGTGGCCTGCTAGTTCTTACTGAATATGGTACATGTCATTTATCTTGAGCATGAAACTGCCAGTGTTATATTTTGATGGCACATGCATGTTCTGAAATCTGTGCTAGTAAATCTGTTCTACTGAAGATGTTGAGTGACAAAATATAATGCTTTGCACTTAATCAAACTGAATATTTGAGGCTGAATATGTGGGTATGATATATGTGACTTCTGAACTTGAGCATTGCTGTTTGTTTACTGAACTTGAGCGTTGCTGTTTGTTTTCTGAACCTAAGAGCATGTATGCCGGTTACTATTTTTTGAATGCCAATTACTGTTTTTTGAATGCATGCTCTGATCCAGGATCTACCTGTGCAGTTCCTTTCTTTTTGGTTGTATAATTTTCTTTCTCATTTTTTTTTGAGAACGTGCGTAGCACGTTTTTCATTAAGAAGAAAGAGAATGTTATAGAGTGTTTATAAAAGCATTACAAACTATTAAAACGAGCTAGAAAAACAAAGAAAGGAGAAACTACACTCTAAGAAGGGTTTGCAAACCGGTGAAGCCCGCTCTAGCCCAAACTCTAGCCTCCTCCAAAATCAATGGGGCTAAGGCTACCGGCATAAGAGCTGCCCGATCATGCACCCTCCTATTACGCTCCTTCCAAAGCGACCAAGCGACCAACCAAGCAAGTGAATCAAATCCTTTGCGCCTCGCCTTCGACACTCTCTTACGTGCACCCAACCACCACTCTGCAAATGGGCTGTCATGTTGAGGTGTAAGAATTTGGAGATCCACCTGTTGAAGCACTAGAAGCCAGCACTGTCGGCTCTGGATACAACCAATGAGGAGATGATCCAAAGTCTCACTGTGCTGTGCACATAGCGCACATTCATCTCGTTCATGAAGGCCATGACGTCGTAGATACGACGGCTGGAGGTCCAACAACGACCATGCAAGACCAGCCAACCAAAGAAGCGGCACCTCGCCAGCACCTGGGTCTTCCAAAGTTGCCGAGCCCCTAGTAAGGTAGTGCGACCGAAGAAGAACGCCCGATAAGCTGAGGCAGACGTAAATTCACCGTTGGCTGTCCATTTCCAAATGAACCTGTCAGGGAAGGTTGACAATGATCGACCTTGCAGTAGGTCCCAAATCCGAAGAAATTGAACCAAGACCTGTACTGTGAGGGCATTCCTAATGTCCCTGATCCATCTTCGTTCTTCTTAATGAAAAACGTGCTATGCACGTTCTCAAAAAAAATGAGAAAATGAGAAAGAAAATCTTTCTCATTTTGCTTAGTTGCTTTTATGTGCAGGCACAGGTGCTTGGCGCTGGACAATTCATCAGGATGGTGCAGGTGAAAATGGATGGATGCTGTTTCTGAATACTGATGAATACTGCTGTTTCTTTTTTGGATGGCGTGATGGATGGTGAAAATGGATTGTTCCTGTTTCTTTTTTTTTCTGAATAGTGTTGGATGGATGGTTCCTGTGATGAATACTGCTGTTTCTGTTTCTCAATACTGCTGTTTCTTTTTCTGAATACTTCTGGATGGTTTGATGGTTGCTGTTTCAATCAAATAGCCACACAATAGTATACATAGTTGTATTTGTAGTTGATCTTAATCTCCATGCAAAGCATTAAACAGCTTATAGACGACCTCTCTGTCTGTGGGCTGTATGGGCTGTCTGTGTATCTGTCTATATGCGTAATTCGAGATTTTACAGACGGTAGGTCGTCTGTGGGCTGTACATGCCCTAATAGGAGCGGCGGTAGTAGCAGAATATATAGAGTTAAATGCATCATTAATATATAAACTAGACGAGCGGGTACGTTTAAGTACATCATCTTTCCAATTGCTCACTTAGAAGCAACAACTTGACATATATGGGTGTAAATAGATCACCGACATGACATATGGACGAAAGAACACCATGTAGACAATATATGTGTACAATTTGGTGTTATTTTATTATTTATTAGGACTCATTTTGACATAGACAAGTTTTTATGATATTGATACAGGATGAACACACTATATTAGCACAACACAATAATTTGAGGATTTATATTATCACTCAAACTTTGTTAAGAGGCAGAATCAAAGAGTCGAAATTATATACTTTGTTAAGAGGCAGACGAATCAAAAAGTCAAAATTTTACTTATATGGTGCCCACAATTGACGCTAAATATATATCTTGTTTGTCATATTATTTCATTTATCTTGCAAAAAATAACTATTTTTCGTAAAATATTTTATTTTTAACATTTTACAATATTCTTTGTTTAGAAGATGCTAAAATAAAATCTAAAAAGGATACTACTAAACTAACCTAAATTGCATAATGCTAAGGACTTTTGCAAAATAAAACAATCACTAACATGTTATTTGCAAAGTGCACATTATTGTTTCGAAAGCTGCCTGCATGGCATTTTCTTTGACCATGTGTCGTTATAGCGACCTATTTACACACACATGCTTGTTGCTCCTAAATGAACAATTAGAAAGATGGTGTACCTAAATGTACCCACTCAGTAGGTTTATGTACTAATGATGTATTTAACTCAAATATAAATAGTGCATGCTACAACTACATCAGGGCTTCAAATCCAATCGTTATGTTCGCTGAGGCTCCACAAAATCTCTGGGTCCGCCAGACCGCCACTGCTGCCTAGAACCGTTTCAGTCAGCACAATCTCTAAACTGTACTTTGATTTTTCTTTTTGTCTTCATTTTTTTCTTATGCTACCAAAATACCAGTTGCTTTTCCTGCTTTTGTAACTGATGGAGCAGCAGCCTGTGGGCTAGCTTAGATCAATAAAGCAAGAACGACGTGATGGCCTGATGGGCTCTTGGCTGCTCAAGATATTTTCTAGTCCAGCTCTGTTGCTTTCGCTCCCGTTGCACTCCGTTTTTAGCATCTTGGGAAACGACGCGAGCGATGACACATCATCTGTTCATTCCTCGTAAATATACTTCAATCTTTGAGCAGTGCCGGCTCAAAGATTTTCCTCGTAAATATCCTTCAAGTCGGTCGTGTGCTCAGTGCCGAACTGCCGGCTGGCCCAGGAATCTATGCTTTTTTTTTGGAAGACCGTATGTGTATATGAGCAGAGACTATCATCAGTTCAGTGTACACCTGAGTTTTTGGAAGGTCCTATGCAGATTTTTCATCCTTTTAATTCTATCTTTTTTATGGAAACATGAGGAGCAAGCCCAACAGGTAGGAAGAAAAAATAATGAAAAAAGAAAGAAAATAGAAAAGACCAAAAACAGAGATCACTAGGATCTCTCTAGTCATTTATCAATGCTTTTTTTTTCGCTCTACAGATAACCTATGGGAATTCACATTTGAACTTTTCTTTCACTCTCTGTGCTTTGACTGATCCTATAACCCTGTCTTATTCTCCATTTTATAAATTTCAATTCATCTGTCGCCTGGAACATTGCAACCACGCCGGAGGCATCTTATCCTCTTAGGGTGTCATATTTTGACATATTTTTCTGCTCCAACCCTATTGGCATCACCACCATAGGATTCGGTCAATTTGCAATCACCGTCCTTTTCCTCTAACTAGGTTTTGCCAAAGTTAATTAAAGATGACACCAAATCGTTAATTATACTTTCGATCTAGCTATAAATTAAATCAATGGGTGGAGCTTGGCAAGAACACTTGGAAAAAGAAGCATTAATTTTGAAACATTCGCGATGGTGATTATACCCTGTCATAAATCACTACGAGGAGCATGTACAGACTTCAATTCCATTTATACGAATATAATTGCTCTTTTCGTTTGGATTATCAGCCACCAACCAGCAATGTTTTTCTCTTAGCAAAAACCAGCACCAACCATCAGCCATCAGTGTTTTTCCCTCAGTAAAAACCAGCACAAACCATCAGCCACCGGCCAGTCGAACAGGACAAATATAAGATATATGCATATTTGCAGAGTGTATATGGGCGCGTATTAGCACACTGGCATCACCGTATGGAAGGGATAAAGATTTGTTCTGTGGCAGCGCGGCCCCACCCCACGTCCCGAAACGGATAAGATCGCCATTACTGCACTATCCCAGTGTAAAGGAGAAGCCGGCATCCAACGCGAGCGACCACCCCCAGCTTGCCAGCTCGTCCTTTTGAGAGACAAAAATCAGCACCCGTGCAAAGATAGATCCAGAGGGGAAGCAGCGAGGCGAAACAGAAGCCCAGCAGAGAACCCCACGTACGCTTGCAAAATTAGAGGCGCAGCTCAACCTCGAAAGGATGATCCTGGTGGCGATCATGGCGGCGCTGCTGGAGGAGTACACGGCGGCGGTGGCGCGCGCCGTGGAGCGGCTGCTGTCGGGCGCGGCGCCGCGGCGCGTCCTGCCGCGCAGGGTCCGGTTCCTCGTCCTCCGCAGCCTCCCCTTCGCGGCGCCGCCGGTGGCCGCGCCGCCGCCGCCCCATGTCGTCGTCCCCGCCGTCCTCGCCCGCTGATCCGCCGATGTAGCTTCTTGACCCCCTGTACATGGACATACGCGGATTCAGTTCCGCTGATTTTCTCTTATGCATCTCTCATCAGTGGTTTGGTTGCTTGGAATCTTCTCCAGCGAGACAACCGGCCGGGTGATAGATTGAAATTGAAAGCGATGAGCGTATACAAACGTAGCGCAGGTTCAAAATTTCTAGTATACGACTGTAGTATATTGGTATGCTTATTTTATTGGTTCTTAGTATTCCCAGATCGAAGTGTTCCCGCGAAAAAAAAATCGATGTGATGTACAAATTTTGAGCAGATTTGAGTTTTCTTTGCCCGTATTTTGGTCAGATTTCCCATCGTTTTTGGCTTCACGCTGCTGCTTGCCTGCTAAGAGCAACTCCAAGAGAGTCGCTATCTGTCCGTGTTCCTCTAAAAAACAGAGGACATGCCAAAAAATCGCTTCCAACAGGTGCTCTATCGGACTCGCCATCCAAGGATGCTCGCCAAACGCTGCCCTCCCGTCGGTATTTTTCGCGACCGGCGCCGGTTCTCCATCTGCTCCTTCCGCGATTCCCGCGCCCGCGCCTTCCCTTCCCGCGCATTGAAGCCCGCGGCAGCATCGAACAGAGTCTCGATGTCGTCATCGAAGTGCACGTCGCCGGGCAGCGGCAGGCCGCACAGCTGGTGGTCGGCGTCGGACGGCCAGCCGAGCGCGCGGCCGCGGCGGGCGGGGTACCCGGCCTCGAAGTCGGCGGGGTCCATGCAGAGCGCCGGCAGGATCTCGACGATGGCGTGGTCCACGTCGTCCGCGCCGCGGAGCACCTGCAACGCCACCAGGGGATAGGCGGCCACCTCGTCTTCGGGCTCAGGCTTCAGAGTCAGAAGCGGCGGCGTGCTCCACCTCACCTCGGGCGGCGGCGCCGGTGCCTCGTCCACGGGCTCGGGTTTGGGCTTCAGGCTCGGCGTCGGCGGCCGCAGCCCCTCGCCGGCCGTCGGCGGTGGGAGATGAGGGCGCTGGAGCTGGATCTGGCGGGGGCCAAAACGAGCTGACGATCCGTCGCCGGACTCGACTGCCTTGTAAGCCTCGTCCACGGCCTTTTTCATCAGCCTGTAGTCCCTGTCCTACGCAGCCGCTGATCAGCAAAATCTCGGGTCAGAAACTCAATAGCACAAAAAAATTATTTATGCCGATAGCGAATAACTGCGACAGATCGAGCTCGTTCTATTCTGATAATAGTATCCTAGGAGAATCAATCCCCTAATCGATCCCTAGAAACAGGATTGAAAGGACAGAATCGTAGTAATCGGAAACGGAACTGCATGCAGATGGAGACGGGCAGGCGGCGAGCAGTGGGAGAAGGAAAGGGGTCGCGGTGGCCGGTGGAGCAACGCAGGAAGAAGAAGATAAGCCATGACAGCAGGTAGGGTCCACCTAAATAGAGCGTCCAGTTTAGAGAATCAGTTGGTTTCCATCCTCAAAAAGATGCTTTTCTATATTATAGAAAGGAGAAAAAAACTCTATATTTAGAGAATATTTTAAAGAGGCCGTTGGAGTTGCTCTAAGGCCTTCTTTAGTTCCCACAAGGTCCCAAAAAGCAACTCCTAAGACTATCTCCAAGAGAGTAGCCAAAAGGAGACCCAAACCTAAAATGGATCTCCGATGAAACGATTTCAGCCTCCAATAGAGTACCCATACCCAAACCTAAAATGGGTTTTCAGGAGAGAGAGGACCTAAATCTGGGTATCCTCTCTCTTCGTGACCCATTCGCAGAAAGGATTCTCTTTTGGGTCTTCTGTTGGAGAAATGAGTTTATGGGTCACGGACCTTTTAACTGTAGGTGACCTAAAGGACCTAAAGCGGTAAATAGGCATCCGATTTAGGTCTCCATTGTTGGAGACAGTCTAAATACACTGCGCAAAAAGAAGATTCTCCATCACATTAAATATCATAACATACATAGAGTACTAAATATAGATGAAATAAAAAACTAATTGCATAGTTTTGTTGTACTCTGCGAGACGAACATTTTAAGCTTAACTAATCAATTTTTTGGACAATTTTTCGCACATAGAAACGAAAATACTACAGTGGCGCAATGATTATGAAGTGACATCTACCTCCCAAATTCATACTCCCAAATTTGTATCTAAACAAGCCCTAAGAAAGGATGGTGTGGCCGTGTGGGTGTGTTTAGTTCCACCGAACTTTTCAAACTTTCCATATATTATAGAAAGGAGAAAAAAACTCTATATTTAGAGAATATTTTAAAGAGGCCGTTGGAGTTGCTCTAAGGCCTTCTTTAGTTCCCACAAGGTCCAAAAAGCAACTCCTAAGACTATCTCCAAGAGAGTAGCCAAAAGGAGACCCAAAATGGGTCTCCGATGGTACTATTTCAGTCTCCAACAGAGTACCCCTACCCAAACTCAAAATGGGTTTTCAGGAGAGAGAGGACCTAAATCTGGGTATCCTCTCTCTTCGTGACCCATTCGCAGAAAGGATTCTCTTTTGGGTCTTCTATTGGAGAAATGAGTTTATGGGTCACGGACCTTTTAACTGTAGGTGACCTAAAGCGGTAAATAGGCATCCGATTTAGGTCTCCATTGTTGGAGACAGTCTAAATACACTGCGCAAAAAGAAGATTCTCCATCACATTAAATATCATAACATACATAGAGTACTAAATATAGATGAAATAAAAAACTAATTGCATAGTTTTGTTGTACTCTGCGAGACGAACATTTTAAGCTTAACTAATCAATTTTTGGACAATTTTTCGCACATAGAAACGAAAATACTACAGTGGCGCAATGATTATGAAGTGACATCTACCTCCCAAATTCATACTCCCAAATTTGTATCTAAACAAGCCCTAAGAAAGGATGGTGTGGCCGTGTGGGTGTGTTTAGTTCCACCGAACTTTTCAAACTTTCCATCACATTAAATGCAGATGAATAAAAAACTAATTGCATAGTTTGATGTACACGATAAGACGAATTTTTTGAGCCTAGTTAGGTCCAGCGCCGCCGGTCCTGAGATTTCTGGGGCCCGGGGGCGAAAACAAAAACAGAGGCCCTTGGATCAATTGATAGGTAGCATATATATAGTGCCAATTATACATGTGTAACTGGTCTAAATGCTTTTGTGGTGTATATAGCAGCTAAAAATGCAAACAAATCGCTCAATTTTTTAGTGTGATTTGAGGAATTACTTTGTAGACTTTAAAATGCATCTTGACAGTTATCATTGTGCTCTCAGTTCCTCAAACCAATCACGCACATTCATCACCCATAACCAGTAAGTTAATATTCAACAATCATCATGTGAAATATACGATGGCAATAAGCATATATATGGAATTATCAGTGTTTATACTAGTACACTAACAGGCACAAGCGCTGGTACTCTAGCGACAGCAAGCAATCAGTAGTAGCCGGACTACACGTACCCAACCAAAAAAATTACATATATGTAATGAACTAATGATGTATAACCTCTAATCTAATGTAATATTGTATGGTGTATAGTATACTCAAGCTACTACCATTGAAGCTCAAGCAAACGCAACGTGCATGTGGATAATATAATTAACAGAAATAAAGTAAGAGCAAAATGAGCCAATGACATGGATTGGAGACGCACAAGCTAGCGGACGTACTCCAGGAGGCTAGCCTCTGGGTCCAGTAAAGCGTGTAATCACGTTCATTTGTCCAACGGCGCAAGTACACACCCCTGGAATTGCGGCGATGGCAACGAGGTGACGAGTCGTGTTGAGGCGGAACTGCGGAAGGCAGGATAGGAACGGAGTCTACGCGGCCGCAATCTCCGTCTCTGAGTCACGAACTGGCCGGTAATATTGGAGGCCTGGTTACCTCTTTTTTTCTCTGCGAATGGGAGGTCTGTCTACCGTGTTGTATATACCTGAAGTATACGTCTCTAGGACGGGCCCCTTGATTTTGGGGCCCCAGTGCGGCCGCCCCGCACGCCCCCCAAAGGGCCGGGCCTGGTTAGGTCATGGTAGGACAACAATTACCACAAACAAACAAAAGTGTGCTACAGTATGCTACATTGTTCGATGTGACTTTTCGACCAACTTTTTCAGGGATCTGAACACACCCTGTGTGTACATTGTCCGATGTGACTTTTCGACCAACTTTTTCAGGGATCTAAACACACCCTGTGTGTATAGCCCTTAGTTTTTGCATAGCTGATGGATGATGAACTCTCGCATTCCAAGAAGTCAAATAATTTTAAGTTTGATCGAGTTATATATTTTATGATCAATCTAATCTATACAACATATAGAGATGTACCCCACTAATAAAGTATTTCTCTTAACATATAAGCTATCCATGTTATCCAGAAATTCATTATATCAAACGCCACGTCACAATCCATTAGGACTATCTATTTATGTCATCCATCGATCTTCTATGACCAATAGCATTTCATAATCTTTACGAGTATAATGCTACAAAATTCGCACAGTAGATGATCCACCGATCTTATATGACCAATAGAATCTATAGTCTTTGCGAGTACAAATGCTACAAAATTCGTACGGTAGAAATACATAAATAATTAATCAATCATTTAAGAGTTGCTCTTTCTCAATAAAATGAACACGTTTTTATTTATAATATCGTTTGTAAAAGAATATTGTCATGCAATTACTTTGAGCTATGGCACAACGTTCTAGGATCTTGCCACCGCTCCAGGCGCCAAGAAAACCTTGCTTTTTTACCGTTACAAGGAAGGATATTTCCATAGGCACACTAACAATTTCAAGTTTAGTTTGACCGACGAGAACAAGAAGGCTTATCCATGCTTCAGGCACTCTATCTAGATCGCGATCCTAGTTTTAAGCCACTGTACAACATCATCTACAGAGACGAGAAATGGTCCTACAGGACTCGGCGAAACCAAATGTACTGTCTTGCCAATGATGAAGAAAGGCCGCATAGTGAGGTTAAAAGTAAAAACTTCATAGAGAAGGTGATGTTCCTTGCTGTGGTCACTCGTCCAAGATCCGCTACTACAAAAACACACATTTGTCCACTACATTTAGTACCGGGCATGAAAAGACCCGGTACTAAAGTGGCACACAGCCCTGGGAGGTACTTTAGTGCCGTTACTAAAGTGGTGCGACCATTTAGTACCGACTGATAACACTAGCCGGTACCGGTACTAAATGGTCCTCCACGGATTACTTTAAATGGAAAGCATCTCCTACTCAATCACATGTAATGCATATATGGGATGGTAAGGAAGCAACGCGTGAGGCCGGAGGTCATGGGTTCGAATCGTCATGGCCGTGCGCACGCATTTACACGTGAAAAGGTCACGTGATGTGTGGCTTGTGACATTGCGCGGTGTGCGAGGCTCCCGGCGGTCAAAAAAATTTCTTTTATTTTTTGGGCGCGTGACTAGTACTAAACTGCGCCCTTTAGTACCGGTCAGGCCAACCAGTACTAATAACCGCTTGCGCATTGGTGCCGGCCAGCCAGTACCGGCTGGGCTGACCGGTACTAACCCAACCATCTGACCGGTACTGTTGACGATTTTTTGTGGTAGTGATTTGATGAAAATGGAAATTGCATATTTGATGGTAAACTAGGCGTCTTTCCCTTCACCTATAGGGAGCGAGCAAAGAGATCGAGCCCTAACAGGGATAGAGGTGCGGACTGCATACGTAGTTAAATTTGCCATCTTACTGAAATCGACTTTGCTAAATTTATTTGGTTTGTGTAGGTACCTTGACATCTGTTAGAAAAGAAAACAGTCATGACTTCCGTATAAACAAGTTGTTGCCTGCAATTAAGGCAAAATGGCTAGTGGAGGAGAAAGACATATGCCCATATTCATCCAGCAAGATAATGATAGGGCTCATATTATTCTGGACGACCCAGCTTTTGTAGATGCTATGCCCAAGCTTTTGTACATGTCAGCCACCAAATTCACCAGATCTTAATGTACTGGATCTTGGGGTTTTTTTTGCAGCTATACAAGCATCGTTTGAGAAAGGAAATCCAAACAACATCGACCCAATTGTGGCAAAGGTCAAGAAGGTGTTCCATGTGTATCCGGTGGATCGGGCCAATTATATTTCTCTAACACAACAAGGCTGCATGATGGAGATCCATACATGAAGACGATACATTTGGAGATGCAAGGTGCTCTACCCATTAGCTTGAATTATCCAATAAACCTTTATAATCAAGCTATTCAGTTCGTCCATTATGATGCTTGTAATTTTTTCATGAACCATAATCAGATTGCTTCATGGCCATGTACTTTCGTACTACTGCATTCTCCTACTTTCTACTACTGCATTCTCCTACTTCCTACTGATCGAGTTAATGTAATGGCCCTGATACTAAATTGGTTGATGATAGTGATCCACATCTCTAGTCATATTATGAGCACTTGCTGCAAACCATGTGGTTTACTCGAAAGATCAATGTGGTTGACATGCAGGCCTAGAGCCACATCATCATACGAGGTGCGGAATTCAGGTGTTGAGTGACAACCTAGGGCTGAAATCTAGTGCAAGGTGCTACCAATTCATAAACCTAGTGCAGACCCTGCCTCGCTCTCAGTTGTCGATTTGAATGAATGATAAATGGATGATCAAGATCAATCATGCACCAGATGAAACAGCCAATGCTCACGGTCTCCTATAAACTCTAATTAATTTCCAGCATCATCCCCTTTGCCTTTTTTATCATTTCACTGAGGGTGACAATGTTAGACCTTGGCCGGACGTTGCACGCCGGCGGCGAGGTCTGGAGCTCGACGGAGCTCTAGAACACAACACACAGAACGCGAACACTTGGAGCGCGAGAGTATTTTTTTGGTGCTGCGAACAACTAGCAGCTTTTCTGTTTTTTTTCTTCTACCTTTTATTAGCAAGTGAGCTACAATTATGCAAGGCTCACGGTGGAGCGCGTACATCGCTCACGAACGCGTCCATCCCCACGTTCACGATGCCACAGTCACCACAGATCACCCGGGATCATGCGAGCTATTCCCGGCATGTCCTCCTAAGCGCACGGCTTACCACAACCTGGAGCTCGTGCGCATGCTATGACCAAATCAAACATGCAAATGCTTCCTACACATGCGCAAGGATTAACTAACTAACAAACAAATCACCCAAAATTCTATAACAATGCTCTTTTCAAGAATATAACTTAAGCAAGGAACTCAAATGACTGGAATATATATCGATCACAGACATGAGTAGTGTTGCTGGGTCTTATGGAGTATGTCCATATATATATGGAAGGGTCATAATGGGGTTGTTTTTGTTTGAAGTGATGAGTGACTTAATTGCTAGAATAGGACCTCAAGTCCTATGAAGATTTTTGATGTATTTGTAGGGAACTCAGTCTCTTAGAACTTTCATATTATAGTGCTACAGTTTCATAGCAGGGGTTGAATGTACCCAATTAGGTGGTACTAGAAGGCATTTCTGACAATTGATAAAGTTTATGATAAATTAGTTACTAAGAGTAAGGATACTTTTCATCCAACTTCAGGTATATTGGTTCGGCCCTCTCCCGAATAATAGTCATGCGCCCTATGTAAGCTCGATTATATATCCAAGGGAGATAATTGCAACGTAATTTATCTAAGCTAGATATATATAGTCCTACAACTTTGGTGAGTTTTTGTGTTCTAATATTTTAAATATTCCGTCTGGATATGAATTGAATCAAATGTGGGAGTTCATGGCGCCAACTTGTATATTACGCTAGATAGAGAGAAAACCCAATTTACAGATTCCACCACTCAGCTGCGCTAGTTTCTTTGGTAATCCACTCCTTTGATGAATTAATCAAACATATCTTAGCTAACACACACAGATTATACATGGACACCTATGAGAATACTATACCAAAGTATGTGTACGTATATTCTTGTTGTTATGTTTATAATAGCAAAACATTGATACTTGTTTCATTGTAGTGTCGCATCATAGTACTAACACTAACATGCATATATTTTCAGCAATGAGGTAGGTTGCCATGCATATTACGACTTGAAAATATAGACAACAATTAGTCAATGTTGTCCATGTCCATCCACTGGTGAGAAAGAACATTTCCTTGCGGATGAAAAAGCCAGTCTGCTTGGCTCCCAGTCGTCCCCTCTGTTACCGGGGCTGCAGAACAACTGCCAGCCCCCATCTGTTGACTTCCCATCCAGGTGGCCACCTGGCTGCTCCCATCCTGGACAGCATGGTACGTAAAGGGAGAATAAACCTTTCCAACAGTGTTCATGGCACCAAGTTGACTACTGGAGCCATATTGGTTTGGGTTGTAAGCACTGCTAGTGAAGGTGAGTGTCTCCTTGCCAAAAGAGTTATTCTGTGCCTGGGGCTCAGCATCATACATGCCGATGTCATTGATGCTGTAGTGTTGCTTCTTGGTGGTGCACTCCAACCTACGGAAGTACTTCTGTGCGTGACTGGAGATCTGTACAGGTGTCTTGGTGGTGACAAAGTACCTAGAGATGTTCTTCCAGTCACCATGACCGTACACCTCTAGACCACGAAGGAAATTCCTGCAAGGGTCAGTGAAAATAAAAATCAGATACGCCACACCACAAGATTAATAATTGTATATCACAAGAAAGATGTGCCAAGCATTCCTACAACAGTACAAAGTCATATGTATGCAAGAAAATCAACTAGTATCTAGCACAAATAAATAACCTGTGCTCGTCAATGGTCCAAAACATCCTCTTGTGCTTCGTCTCCTGCTGAGGATTGACCACCCGCCACTGCGGCGCTTCCTCCATCATCCTCATGGACTCAATGCGATCTGCCAGATAACCAAGTGACACGTCCATGTTATCCATGGCCAGTTCTTCCACAGGCATGCTGGAGTTGTCATTCACGAGGTTGCTAATTGTGACCATGGACACGTTGCTACTCATTGTTGGCTGCATCATATCGACCATAGTTGGTAGAATGGAGTACTAACAGTACTCTTAGGATGGGGAGAATGGCATATTATGAGCACTTGCTGCAAACCATGTGGAGCAA
>OAMR01000638.1:614735-626258 GCA_900205405.1 Echinochloa crus-galli | reverse complement strand
TTATAGTATAGATATCTGCCACATTTATTTATGATTCTGACTATCAACGTATATGTATTATGACTACCAAAATATATATATATATATATATATATTCTGAGTATACATTGCATCAACTTGTAGTTTTTCAATATCAACTTATATATATTATAATATTACGACTATCAATCTAATATATTCTGAGTATCACTCTACATATTCGCTATGTCAACCTATACATTCTAGCTAGTAACGTATATATTATAACTATCTATGTACATATATTCTAAGTATCAACCTATATATTCACTATATCAACCTGTGTATTCGCCTATATATTATGACTATCAAACTGTATATACTATGCTTATATATTATGACTACCAATCTGTATTATGACTGTCAATCTATACATTCTAACTAGTAACATATATATTATAACTATCTATCTACATATATTCTAAGTATCAACCTATATATTCGCTATATTAACCTGTGTATTCTGTCTATATATTATGACTATCAATCTGTATATATTCTCTAACACAAGTTGATACATAGTCTCTAACACAAGTTGATATATAGTTGACCTATAACATATATATAGATTGATACAGAACATCTACATAAGTTGCTAATACCGTCATATAAAGGTTGATAATATAAATAAAATTACTTTGAAACCTATAAAAAGTGGATCTTGTTTCGTAGATAAAATCATAAGGAATATAAATGTGAAAACGAATTCGAAAACGAACGTATGCTGAAAAAGTTATCATCGATTGAAAAAATGAAACGAAGTAAAATGACGTGAGCATGCCTCCTATCCTGCTACTCACATACGAATTGGTACATGTTAGGACAAAATATTCCGCTATGCGCTTGGACCGCAGGGTCACGCAATGGAGTTAGTGCGCGATGGGTCGCGCGTTAACGCCGTCCATTGAAAACTGACCAAAAAATCAAGAGTGAATTTCACTGTAGGTCCGTAAATTTTTTCAAGATCTCATCTAGGTCCGCAAACTAAAAAAACGATCAGATAGGTCCATCATCCATCAACTTTTTCTGATGTCTCATCTAGGTCCGCAAACTAAATAAGTGGTCATCTAGGTCCATGAACTTTTAAAGAGCTGTCGTCTAGGTCCAAGGCGGTGACGACGAGCCTGACCTTAGCGACCGCTCTTTAAAAGTTCATGGAACTAGATGACCACTTTTAAAAGTTTATGGACCTAGATGACCGCTTATTTAGTTTGCGGACCTAGGACCTAGATGAGATCTCGGGAAAAGTTTACGGACCTAGATGACCGCTTTTTTAGTTTGCGGACCTAGATGAGATCTCGAAAAAAGTTCATGGACCTACAGTCCTCATTAGATATAGACCTCATTAGGTAGGGTTGTGCTTTGCTCCTGAACCAGAAACCTTAGCAAGCTATCACCTATTAGAGTATCTTGTAAAGGTCTCATAGTGAAACCTAGTATTTAGTCCTCGTGGTGTGGAAGGATACATGCCTTTGGTAATGGGGATTGCGGCTTATAGCGAATGTGTACAAACTTTGTAGAGTGTAAAACTGTTATAACAGTCGTGCTCATGGTCATGAGCGGCATGGACCCTTGCATGATTAATCTACTTGAATTTGGTTTAAACTGTGGTTACCTGAATATGATGATGGGTTTATGTTATTTATTAATTGTGGTTTGGTATATACTTGCACTTGCTAGTAATTAGATGCTTAATAAAAGTTGACCCACTAAAAGTGCTAAATGCAGCCTTGTATGTCATTTATTTCCATACTTTGTAGAGTACAAAATGTGTTCATGCTTGTGTTATTTTTATTGTATCTACAACACCCAGACTGCTGCTTAGATTGGGAGAACTTTGAGGATTATACATGAGTTTTAGGCGAGTCCCCCAGTCATATGCCTATACGTGGAGATGGGATTATTTAACTTTGTTTAGTCAAACGTTTATTTATGCTTCCGCTATGACATTTGTGTCAAATATGAGATTGTAATAATTATACATTAATACTCTTTAGTTATGCATAGTTTTTGGATATTCACTTGTGAAGTCTACCATTTGTGTGTAAACTCCATCTGGCGCACATATGAGATGCATCTGGTTTTATTTCTAAAACTGGGTGTGACAGTTACACATGTGACTTCTGGTGTTTCTTGGTCTTATGGAATGTCTACATATGCAAGGCCATGAAATGGTGGGTTTGTTTGTTCTCTTCCCATTAACGTTTTGATTTCCCTAGAGGGAAACGACCCATTCACTTCTAACTTTCATCATATTGGCAATTCATAGGGTTAATCTTACTAGCTACAATAAGGCTATATGTAGTTATGTTCCATGCATATATAAAAGCAGACTAGTTATTGCTTATGTTGTGGTTAATCGAAAAATGATTTTTTATAACAGTTTGTAGCATAGAACCGCCTTTGCTAAATATCCTCCTATGAACCAATGGTCGTAATCTATTAAGACCATTTGTTTTAGTCATAAATCAATTGTACAAGTTGGGTCCATTCAGTGTATTGCTAGAACCAAAAGTAATAAAAATGTTTGTAGTGTGTTGGCATTTTCTTGAAAACCCATTGTGGTTAGCTCCCACAATATGAAACCTTCTTCCTCCCCAGGCTCTTCCAATATAATGTTCAAAATTGTCACTAGTAGTTTCCAATGAGTGCTAGGATTGTAGGGTTTGATGTGTCTCATTGATCGGAAGCCGGATCATGTGTGTGTGTGTGTGTGTGAGAGAGAGAGAGAGAGAGACCCAGTATGCATAAAACAACCAAATGTGCTTTGTATGTTGGAAGACGTAAAGTTGATCATTAAAAATTGACTTATAGATGCGTAGAGCTCATCGAGTACATTCTGTTCGGTGGTTAATGACCGAGTACCTACCTAGAGTACCTCAGGCAATAGTAATTGTGGGTCTCGCCGAGATCTAAAGAGCGATGGTGCACACAAGAGACAAGATTTTAGACAGGTTCAGCCGCAATGTGCGTAATACCCTACGTCCTATATGTTGTATTGCCTTGTATGAGTTGTGTTGTTTTAAGGGGGTCCCTGCCCGCCTTATATATCCATAGGGCAGAGTTACAAATCGGTTACATGATCCTAGTTGTATACAACAAGAAATACTACAATATAGTAATTGGGAAGGCTCCTAAAAGGACACCATAACCGACTACTTCTTGGAGTACTTGGGTCAAACTCTTCTACCAAGTAATTTAATCCCTTATGTGGACTGGCCCTAGGGATCCTGGTCCCCACTTAGGTACATATTCAAGAATGGATTTAAAGTACAAGCGGACAAGCACGGTGCAGCCTGATTAATTTTGTGTTAATGACATGCGCATGCATGTCTATCTCCAGGGTCAAACATGTGGGTGTATGTGGCCATACCACTGGTCAACAGTTCTTGAACACATACCGTTGCAAAAACCAATGCATGGTTTGGCTAGTTGAGTTGATCCGTCATAGTAAAGTTTTGCAACTCTAATGGTGTACATATGAACCGCGTTCAAATCCTATACACATGCATATCTTTTCTAGTGATATCGCATTTATTAGTTTTTTTTTATGTACATAGGTTGAGAGTGAAACTAACTTTTCACGGTATGGATAGTTACAATATGTCCAAGTATTCCTCTTGGACGTATGGTATTTCTCTTTTTGTTGAAAGACCATTCTAGGTAATCGAGGAAACACTAGCACAACTAAACCAGTTTTGTGTCAGGTATGCAGTGTGTTAATGATGTGTCAAGGGACACACACATGCCAAGTGTATTGTACACATATACACAAGTTTATTTAGTATGTATTGTACATAGTAAATGTTAGCATAAAATAACTAAATCAACAAAAAAATGTTTCCATGAATATGTTTGTCATAGACTTATGACCTGTTCACCACAGCCCGAACATCTTGCTCTCAAAGATTTGTATATGCTTGTGTTAGTTGACACATTTGACCAAGAAACAGAGTTAATATATGCAGTACCTTCACTACTAGTAGTATATATATTGTTAATTTATATTTTACCAGGTAGGTACAAGAGCCTATGAGTTGAATAGTTACAGTTTTGTGTATGGAATAAACTCTTCATATATGGAGTAGTCTCTAAAATATGGCATGCATATGTGTTAGTGTCTGTATCATTTATGCTAACTCGATTTAAAATGTAATAAATAAAGGCACCAAATTAGCATTCTTTATACACAAAAACAACTAAACAAGGTCTTCTTAACCTATAGTGTAAATGAAAGAAACTAGAGTAATCGTTTAGCGTTCAAGTTTGAATATGAATTATCATCTCTATAAAATTTCCTTGCCTATTTTGTCTAGTTTGGACAGTAATACCACACACTATACCACTTACAAAAAGGTGGTATGAATGTGTGGTACACTACCATTGACATGAAGACACACGTGACCATATGTGTAGCATGCACAAAGGTCTGTGCCTAGCTTGTTGTTTGGTCAAATAATTCTTTCCCATGGAGCAGCCAAATCATAGACACACACATAAATATGAGCCCATAAACATTACCAATACATAATGCTAATTATGACAAAAATGGAGGAAACAACACGTGTGCCCGTGTTTCATCAATAAATAGCTTGTCAGCCATGATCAAACACGAATTATAGCCTTTTGAGTTTTTGAGTGTGTAAGCATCACACAAGCAGTTTGGATTATAAAGACCACCAATAAAAGCGAATACCTCCCAGCTGGAACAGTTGTTCTGCATGGAAGGTTCAGCACCATAGAGGCCAAATACTAAAGCTCGCATAGGTACGCTCCAGTCTATGAAAGTACTTTTGTGCATAGCTGGAGACCCGCTGCAGCATCTTTCTGGTGATGAAGTCCTTGAGGATGTTCTTCCAGTTGCCACAAATGTGCTCACGTAGATCATGGAGGAATTGCCCGCATTAAGAAATGTTGGGTTCAAAATGAACCATTTAGATAATAATCTTGGCCATCATAATCTCAACCTTAGCAAAAGCAAATGTCATATCATCCCCATCATAATCAATACCCCATACCACATGCTCAATAATTAGTGTATTAGTAACCAAAAGAAATAAGTTCATTGAATTTTTGAAACCCATTGAAAAATAACAAGTACATGCAAGCATTGATTTATATATAAGAACTATTAACGTGTGTTCCTTTCTGGTCCAAAACCTCGCTTTGTCTGGGTTCTCTTGATGTGGAATGGCCACTTGGCTCCGAGGCACTTCCGCCACCACCCGCTGGCTGCGCATCTGTCAAATGGGCAAGCAACATATCCACCTTATCGATGTTTGATTCTCTGCCGGAATCCCAAAGTTATCATTCACGTGTTTATGCGTTGCCACCGTAGACAGGTTCATACTCAATGACAACTGCATGCATCATATCCATATAATTTCAACATATATAGTTCAATTACCTGGTACCTCTCCTTCTAGGGGGGATTTCGTTCACAATATCATTGTGTTACTTGTCTGTGTCATCGACATAGCTATTAATGGCATTGTAACCAGCAAAGAGTGATTTCACCATCCTAATCTTGGAGGCATGGGCTGGGAGAGATTGGAGAGTACGAACTACACAACAATTGGTAGTAATATCTATGAACAAGGATGTTGGAATGGGGAGAATGACAACCATAAGGCAAGGTATTTATAGGCCCTGTACGTAGAGTGAAATTATTTGCACTAGAAGAAAACTTGCTTTTGATCGAGTATTTACATCCATTTGTGTTTCCAATATATTCTTCATATACTGAATGCTCATGAAAAAATATGGCATGCATGTGTGTTAGTGTGTGTAACATTTATGCTAAATTGGTTTAAAATGTAAACGTGCCAGATTAGTGTTTTCAATACACAAAAACCTAGTTATTCCTTAATCAACTGCATAGAATGAGAGAAACTAGAGTAGTCATTTTAGCATTCAAGTTTTAATATAAATGATCGTTTTTATAAAATTACCTCGCCTATTTTATCTATTTAGGGCCTGTTGATGGTCGCTACAATCAAAATCCAACCACCAATACTCGGGAATAAATGAGGCTTTATGCAACATTCCATTTACTTAGGTTTTATTTCTATTAAAGTTCCACGAGTTTTGGTGAGTGTTACTTGTGCAGGTACAACTACGAAAAATACGCGCTATTGGGGCCGAAAATGACCGAATCGGCCGAACGACTCCGTTCGGCCGGTTACCCCCCTTAGCCGTACAAGTCATAGGGAGCCATCCACGTCAATAATGATCAAGCAACCACATCACACGCCACGTGGACGACTGCCAACTCATCCCGGAGCACCGCCACATCACTCAGGGCCTGAACAACACGAACCCCATCAAGGAAAGGCGGCCCAGGACAGCCAGGACGCAGAGGCAGTGCAGGGGAGGGCCGGCCACGGGCCGGGCCCGTTCGACCGAACAGAGGAGGTTCGGCCGAACCGACCTCAGGCCTGCAACCGCCTCCCAGAAGCCATCCAGGCCGTCCAGGAGCCAAGATGGTGGATCCCAGGGTTCGGCCGAACCCGGTCCCTTCGCTGAACCGGCCAGGGGGTACCCCCCTGGTTCCCTTGGCCTCTAGCGCAGTACAGACTGTCTCTTTGCTAGCAGAGTAAGTAGTTGTTGACTAGTGTAGGAGTGGTTCCTAGGCTAGCCAGTGGCCTTAGTTTGCCCCCATCGCAATGGAGGTGGTAGCCGTAAGGTAGTGACAGCCCTTTCGGTCTTCGTAGCCCATCACGTTAGTTCCGGTCTGTAGGATCCCCCAGTTAGGAATTGGTGGCACCCCTTCTCTTCCCTTTCTGTGTGTCACGGGTTCCTTTGTCCCGAAGCTAAGACAATAGAGTTAACCCAGATCCTAGTGCTGGTTCTATAGCCGCTATTTCTCTAAGCTAGAGTGACATAGGTAGATAAAGTAGGAGTCCTCTATCTCTTCTTGTTGTCCTCCCAGCTATCTATCTCTTCTCTCCCTTACCTGAGTATCCCTTGAGCTGTGTGTCCGGTATGTCCACTCCTATCCAATACCGTTATCCCCTGTCTTGTCTAGTTGTGTACCCTTCTCTGATTGTCTTGAATATTTGTTCACTAGTATTCTTGCCAAAGCTTCCCTGCGGAAATATAAATTATGATACCTCGGGATACTCCCAGGTGAAGTGCTATAGCGGTGATTCTGTGCGCTTGCAGAATATTTACATATTTTACTAAGCCATAAGGAAAACCACTGAACACTCCTTACCCCAGTACCAGGATTCTCAATTCTGATATTGGATCGTAAGAAGTTCCAATAGGGCCATAGTACCATGTAGTACTATACCATTGATAAGTTGGTATGAACGTGTAGCATGCTACTGTTGGTCTGAAGACAAAACAGACCTTACATGTAGCATGCACAAACATCTATTGCTAGCTTTGTTGTTTTGCCAAATAATTCTTTTCTATGGAACAACTAAAGTAGAGCATAGATACATCAATTTGAGTGCAATAATTAATGCATTAGCAGTACATAACACCAGTCATGACAAAAATATACTAGTGGAGAATTGACTTTCTATCCAACCATGCCCCGGATAGATTTGGACCTGAGACTAATATAGCATTAGTCCCAGTTGCTAAAAGTGACCCTTTAGTCCCGGTTGGAGGCTCAACCCGGGACTAGGTCTCAAGCATTAGTCCTAGTTGTAGGCTCCAACTCGGACTTAATGGGTAACTTTTAGGGGTCTTTAGTCGTCCCGGGTGAAACCACCACCCGGGATTAAAGGAAAACATCACTCATATCATCACATGCATGTGCTGTGTAGGTGGAGTGGTACAATATTTTTTGGACACCATGGAGTTTTAGTCCCAGGTGGGAGAAGCAGGACTAAAGGCTAGGACCCTTTAGTCCCGAAGAACTAGTCCCGGTTCCCAAAACCGGGACTAAAAGCCCTTTTTCCACTAGTGGTAGTATAAACAACCGGGACTAAAAGCCACTACCGGTACGTCATGCTACAAAATTATTATTGCCAGTGAATGTTCTCGTTTATCAACAATTAAGCTCAATTTGAAGTTGCATTGTGACACCCGGCCTAGTTTGGATGGCCCAGTAATGGCCCATGAGTGCGGGATGCACATGTTTAGTGCCACCTTGCTAGTTTAGCAAGGGTAGAGCCAACTTGTAAACCCGGCCTTGTCTTCCAGCCATAGCATATTTGGGTTAACCCTTTTACACGAAGCGAAAACGAAAGTTTAAGTAAGGTGCTAAGTGCGAATTGGCTTTTAGTCCAATGGTAGGATGGTCCAGTGGGACGCTACTCAGCAGGGTTCAAATCGTGGTGCTCGCCCCTTTTCCTGGGATTTTTCCAGGATTTACCGGCGCTATGCGTTAAGTGGTAAGTGGCGTTCCCGTCGATAATGAGGCGCTAATGGTGACTTAGGGAATCTCCAGATCTGTCGGGTGCTCAGTCCTTCGGAGGTGCTCGTAGGGATAAGGTTTATTCATAGGGGTGACTGGTGAGTGTGCGTGCGTGTGTGAGCGTCTGCGTTGTACTATATAATTCTCAAAAAAAAAATAAGGTGCTAGGAGTACAAATGGACAATATCCAAACCTAGGGATAACCCTGCAAAAGATGTTGACCAAATGAGTCCAAAAAAACATTTTAAAGTTATGATGTTATTGCCTCATAAAAAAAGTGTCATAAAAGAAGTGTCGCACACTGAACTTAGTGACGAAGTAAAGGAATGTCATAAATGATATAGATGGAGCAAAATATAAATCATCACTTAAGATTACACTAGGGTTTTGTGAGGTACTCCGTAAAAAATCCTCATTACTTGATGACCGGTCCCCACATGTAAGTATTGAGGAGACTAGCTACTAGAATCTGCTATCAACATAAGCGACCATGATGCTACATGTGGTGGTCCCTCCGATGAATTCAGCACATGTAGTCATGAAAAATACCACAACCACAACACTAAGGGTCACAAATATTTCAATCAAGTCAAACGCGAAACTATCAGGTAGGTCCTGATTAACCACACGGTTTACATGGATTTTACGACTTAGGCTGTGTTTGGATACTAGGGACTAAAATTCGCTGGACTAAAATTAGTCCCTAAGGGACTAAAACAGCTGTTTGGATCCCATAACTAAAAGGGACTAAAGAAGCTTTAGTGGCTTGCGCAAAGACGGATTTGCCCCTGGTCAGCTACCCTTCCCCGCGCTCCCTGCTTCCCTGCGCGCGCTGGTTGCCGCACGTTTTTTTGTCGCGCGCGCTCTGCTTGCCGCGCCAAGTGCTGCTGCTCCCGCGCTGCTTGCTCTGCTTGCCGCGCCAAGTACCGTGATCAAAGGGATTTGAATTTTAAAGAATCAAAAATCATACAAGCTATTACAGTTTCCCAAATTTGTTTATTACAAACCATTCAATGGCCAAAAAACTAAACTCTAGCATGCAAACCATCTGCTATCCAATCTCTAAACCGATTCATATCTTGGTCTTCTTCTCCAACACGGTTACTACGTCCATCCCTTTGAGAAGATGATGCACTCCCTTCAACCATTGGAACATAGTTTTCATCCTCAAGTCTTCGTCCGCCAAAGCACTCTCTCTAATGAAATTGTGAATTGCCATGCATGCAATTATTCTTTAGCTTTGCTTCCACATTGGATAAGTAGGTATCTTGTTCAAAATTCTCCACTTGTTCTTCAACACTCCAAAAGACCTCTCTATGACATTACACAGTGATGAGTGATTGTAGTTGAAGAGTTCTTTCCTACCTCTTGTTCTAAAGCAAGGTCACAAAAAATGTGTGTTGTTCTCATTCCAATTGACCTTGTCATACACCTAACAGTAGCCAATAGTGTGTAAATAACAAAGAAAGCAACCCATGAGTGCAACACTAGTAATGTTGAAGAACCAACAGAAAACTAAAAGAACAGGTAAAGGATTCTTTATGTTGCCTTGCTGTATATATTTTCAATTGTATCCTAAGCACATACCATAGGACATATCCTAACAAAATCACTTCAGTTGCCTTGCATATCCTAACAAAATCACAAGCCATGAATGAAGCCTACTAGTAATGTTGAAGACAACATGCCTACAACAGAATATACAACACATAAGTGCAAGCTACAACAGACAAGAACAAGCACATATCGACACCAGTGTTGACAAGAACAAGCACATATCTACAACAGACAACAACGACACATGCTACAACGGACAAGAATGGCAAATGCATGCTTACCGAAGAGTTTTCGTCGCCGTCGTTGAAACGAACCGGATTCCCAATTACGAGAATCCGACTCCCTGTACCCTTGAGATAGTCCCAGGAATAGCTGCTATCTCGTACAGAACTCATTTCAGTAGAATATCACATCCATACATTGATTAAGGTCCTCAAACATGTTATAATTACATAGCGGTAAGGTACAAGCCCACTGGGCTAATCGACAAAAGGGAAACACTACACAGCGGATAGCTATAAGCTTCTGGTGCTTCAGGCCTTCACCTCCACAGGCATCCTTGAGCGCAGCGCACAGCCCTCTCTCCATCGTCCTTCTTGTTAGATCTTGTACTCAGAGTCTTCTCCTGTGTACCCAAATACTGTCCCCAAGGAAATGGGACAGGTCCACGTCACCAACCAATATATGCCGCAAGCTTTAAAGTGGCCTAATCTAGTAATAAAATATTCAAGGAATATAAGCTGAGGGTTTTCCTATGCGAGCAGCAGCAATAACCCAAGTTCATCTCATCACCAACTCCTATCCTCACCAGAGAGATCACACTCCCCAAATCCAACCATCGACCTCACAACCACATCGGGCTCGTCCTGCCTCAGCAGGTTCCCGCAGTAAGTATCCGCCTAGTCCTTTCACTCACTAGTCGACTCGGTGAGCTCCCTCCCCACCTTGTCTCAACAGCATCAGCTGGTCCAACCTCTCATAACCCAAAACAAGGATGAGGTAAGAAAGCAGAATCCCATGCTAGTCTCAAGCGATATTAGAACGGGTCGTCCGTGACCGTGGACACGGCTATACGTATAGTTTACACTCTGCAGAGGTTACGCTCCAGGAACCATCCGGGCTGCGAGCTGGTGCCCCAGCTCGAGACGCAACCCACAGCAAAGACCCTATAAAGTAACGGTACCATCCTGCTTCCCTGGGCTCGGGAAACATCTGCACGCTAACATCTGCCCCAGGGATGTGAAACCTTCCCACCGGGGCCAGTCGGGGGCTGTGGTAAATCAGGGAGAGTACGCCGCAACGAGTCCCCCTTACACATATCAAACTCGATCCTCCTAACAGTCCTGGTACCGCACTAGATAGGCTTGCTGGAACCCTCCCCATTCTGGGTAGATGGTGAGCACTGTAAATCCCAATCTGACGGCCGGTCTCGACTCGGTCCTTAATTGTCGGTAAAGCGAGTATCAGCAACAAGAGCGATCCGCCGCAACGGTCCGCAATCGGCACCCATAACAGGTATAGCCGCCCAAACTCCTCAAGTACTCCTCAAGTACCAATATCCAAGAACCATGTACCCG
>OAMR01000638.1:592491-609665 GCA_900205405.1 Echinochloa crus-galli | reverse complement strand
GAATAAGACGAGTGGTCAAACTTGTGGTAAAAAATTCATACGACCTATATTTAGAACAGAGGTAGTTAGAGTCAACAGAGGGTAAGAAAGTTCACCTAAATATTTGGTACTTCAATGACATTAATTAAAGATCAACCAAAGCAACCAACCCTATGAGTAGGAATCAACCAACCCTATGAGTTGGAAACATACTAAGCCCCTGTTTGGATGCCAGGGACTAAAATTGGCCGGACTAAAATTAGTCCCTAATGGACTAAAACAGCTGTTTGGATCCCATGACTAAAAGGGACCAAAGAAGCTTTAGTGGCTTGCGCAAAGACGGTTTTGCCCCTGGTCAGCTACCTTTCCCCGCACGTTTTTTTGCCGTGCGCGCTCTGCTTGCCGCGCCAAGTGCTGCTGCTCCCGCGCTGCTTGCTCTGCTTGCCGCGCCAAGTACCGTGATCAAAGGGATTTGAATTTTAAAGAATCAAAAATCATACAAGCTATTACAGTTTCCCAAATTTGTTTATTACAAACCATTCAATGGCCAAAAAACTAAACTCTAGCATGCAAACCATCTGCTATCCAATCTCTAAACCGATTCATATCTTGGTCTTCTTCTCCAACACGATTACTACGTCCATCCCTTTGAGAAGATGATGCACTCCCTTCAACTATTGGAACATAGTTTTCATCCTCATCACACATATCAAAGTCTTGATTCGCCAAAGCACTCTCTCTAATGAAATTGTGAATTGCCATGCATGCAATTATTATTTTACTTTGCTTCCACATTGGATAACTAGGTATCTTGTTCAAAATTCTCCACTTGTTCTTCAACACTCCAAAAGACCTCTCTATGACATTACACAGTGATGAGTGATTGTAGTTGAATAGTTCTTTCCTACCTCTTGGCATTGGTCCTTGACGAAATTCAGGGAGGTGGTACTTCGTTCCCCTATAAGGAGCAAAATAACCAGGCCGGTTTGGATAGCCCGAGTCAACAAGATAAAACTTGCCTGCACATTCAAATTATGTCTCAATTCCCCATTTGTCATAAACCATTGTGCAAAATTGTAAAGTGCAAAGTTGGTACCTTCAGGTGGATATGGAAACTTGTCACCATACTTTTCAACTGCTTGTTTGAATACCCTCATATCATGAACTGATCCGGGCCAACCAGCCAACACAAAAGTGAATCTCATATCAAAGTCACATATGGCTAACACATTTTGAGTGGTGATACCCTTCCTTCCGGTATGTTGGACAACTTGGTTTGATGGCACTACTACTGGTACATGTGTACCATCTATTGCTCCTACAAAGTTGTTAAAGAATGGAGAAAACCTAACAGACTGCAACCTTCTATGGACAGTAGCAAAATCAGGGTCTTTGGGTCTAATGATGTCACCTGCTAGCTTGTTCAAACTCCTCAAAACATTGTCAAACTTTCTACTGCAAGTTTCTTTTGACCTATTGAGCCTATCATCAGTCTGCCTCATGCACTGAGGACTCCCACACATCCATAAGAACATTGCCAATGACTCAACAGATGTCATCTTGTTTGTGGACTTGAGACCATATGATTCAACTAGCCTATTATGTAGTGAATCAAACACATCCCTATTCATTCTGAAGTTCTGATAACAATAAGTTCGACTTGCTAATGATTTTGTAACCCATTGATATCCAGTTTCAACAGGATTCCTATATTCATCTTTGTTCCAATATGTTTCAAAATGGCACATACCAGCAATAGCAGCACAAGCAGCCACCTGCATCCTCTATGTCCTACACCTCTTCATATATTGCTGAATCCACTCAGCCTCTTTTTCCTGATTGAAACGCCATTTGACATAACATTAGAACTGATCAACCAAAATATAACAGGACTGCATATCAGCATGATAAGAAGGCCAAACATGACAGCATAAAAGCAAAATAGAACAACATGATTCAAACATAACAGGTTCACAGGCTGATCAACCAAACAGAGTTCAGAACCAACAAGTTCACAGACAACAAGTTCACTGACCACAAGTTCACAGACAACAATGCTCAGACTCAAATGATTTAATCTAAAGGTTCAGATACACGTAGCAACCAAATACACCTTCAGTGCTCACACATTCCAGTCTCTGACCCATCTCTTTACCAATGCTTCTCTGCCTGAATCAGTGGTCAAGCTGTTGAAGACATTGCGATGGTAATCATGCTCAAACATCCTGAGTGCAACATAGAACTCTTCTGTGTCCTTTGTCATCCCTAAGCCCCTAACTTTTGCCAAGCTGTCATTTGTCTCCATCTTCTTACTCTCTTCTTCTTGCTTCGTCTCCTCAAGCCTCCCCTTCCTGATCTCCTGCTGTATCTGCTTAGCCACCAAGACCTCTTTGCTTCCACCAACTTGTAGGGTACTGATCAAGTTATTGATGCACTTGACCATTGGACTCTTGGACTTCTTCTTGGGACTTGATGCCATGTCTGTGGTTCTGCCACCCCCTCTCCATGCTATCAGTGCTCTTTGGGCTCCTGAAATCCTCCTCCTCTTCTTCCTCATCCTCCTCTTCTTCACCAACAGGTTCTACATCCCGAGTGACATCTTTTTCCCAGTCATCACTGCCAGGAATAGTGGAAGTAGTGCCATCAACAGTAGTTCCATGGAACATCTCATGAAGTTGATCAATATAGGTAGGCATGCCCCATTTGAATTTCTTGCACTCTAAATTCTTGCCCTGAAACAAAAAAAAGGCACACACATCTTAGACATACACACTGGACATTGTGGTAGCAACATGAAATGCAGAATGAGAAAGTACCTTGCATTCTTTCTTTCACCAATCATCATCATGTGCATCTATTCCACCACCTTCAGTCACACCAAGGCCTGTGTCTTTCATATGGCCCTTCAACCAATTGTACATGCTTTTGCATTGTGTGAATCTGTTACTCAACTACTTGGTACTATGCCACAAGCCAGTTGCATTCAGAAACTTTTGTGCTATTTCCTTGTAAGCATATGATTTCATCTGAAGCTTAGGGCATCTGCCTTCCCTAACCTGTTCTAGAGCAAGGTCACAAAATATGTGTGTGTTGTGCTCATTCCAATTGGCCTTGTCATACACCTAACAGTAGCAAATAATGTATAAATAACATACAAAACATGCTCAATGTATACATATATGCAAGCTCAGGGCCGGTCCCGAGGCTTTGGGGGCCCGGGGCGAAACAAAAAAACAAGGCCCCCTATAATATATTATTTAATTTTTTTCTGCTAATGTTTCTAGAGCAAAATATTTATTATGACCTCGATGTTAATAATTTCATCTAACAAATATCTTCTTTATTTTGATGTCAATACCGTATTCTTTTGGAGGGTCCTAATTTTGTAGAATATATTATTTTTTCATCTACATCAACGCTCGCTAGCTCATTTGGATTTGTCAACGGGCTCGATTACTCTCAACAAAAACCTCAATGAATTCTCTCTATTATTTTATCAACTTATCTACTAGCGTTGAGAAAAAAATGATTTGTTTCCGCAAAGCTACAAAAAATCTTAACTAGTACTCTGTATGAAAAACTCACAGATCACGGTATTATCTAACCATAACCAATGCAGTGTCCATAGATTATAAATGAATTTACTAGTGTATTAAACACAGTAACACACGATACATTGGTCATTGTTACTTGTTAGACACAGCCTAGTCTTACCTATACGATGCCAGGTCCTAGTATTATCTACACAATATTTAGAGGCTGGCTATTGTGGATAAATGAACTGTAGCGGTGACCAGCATGGCAGCATGTGTCCGGCCTTGGTCCGCCAAGCGCGTTGTGTCCCCCGTATGGCCCGTATCCCGTCGATCAGAGTGCAAACGAACGTGTCATGCCGTGGCCGGCAACCTGCCCTTCCCTGCACTTGCTTGCAGCCCACACGAGACGGGAGAACAAGTTACTCAGCGCCGTAGGCCGTAGTCGGTGCTAGTCCGAGTATAGCACGTACCTGTACACGTACGTGGGTGGGGGCCCCTGAGCGTCGGGGACCCTGTGCGGCCGCCCCGCTCGCCCCCCTCAGGGCCGGGCCTGTGCAAGCTTAACATAGTTCAATATCAATCAACAAATCAACTAGTGCAACTGGCTACAACAGACAAACAACAATCGCATGGATCCAAACAAAAAACAACAAGATGCGCTGCAGTGCTTACCGAAGAGTTCTCCTCGGCGTCCTGATCAGCATCTTCTTCAGCACTGGGGCTTGGACGGGAAGCCGCTGGCCTTGGATGTCTTCCATGCAGAGGCGGAAGGGAACCTAGGTTCCCTGCTCCACTGGTGGGCGGCAGGGAACCGACACCTCGACCGCGCCTAGGCACCCTTGGTCCAGTACCGCCGCGGGGACCCAAGCCACCACGACCGCCCGCCGCTTCGCTTCCTCCTGCGCGGCCACCTTGGCTACCTTCTCCCGAGCCAGATCCACCACCCAAATGGATTTGACGAGGAGGCAAGAACGTGGGACGGGTGGATCTAGCGGGGACTCCACGTCTTTGCAGCAACCCAGTGAAAGAATCATTGTGGGAGTTCAGATCTAGGTTTTGCAAGCCAGACCTAGGAATGGAGGGTTGGTTGAAGCGGTGCCCAGCCTCCTCCTCGTCAATGCCGGCTGCCGGAAACGAGAAACCATTCGCCGCTTCGGACGAACTTGCCTGAGACCAATAGTCGAAGCGGCCCCCTTCCATCTGCGGCGGCATGAGAGGGGAAGGGATACGGCGAAGGAGGCGAAGGGCTGCGGCGACGGAGCGGGAGGGCTGCGGCGGCGAGGGAGCGAGGAACGGGGAGCGGGCGGCGGCGGAGCGAGGAGAAGGCGGTGCGGAGACGAGAGGAGTGGAGACTGGGGTCGATGGATTCGAGGGAGGGCGAATGGGTGGGGAGAGAGAGAGCGTGAGTGGGAGGGGTAAGCGGTGGAAAAGTGACTATTTTAGTCCCTATTAGCACCTCTTTTGGTGCTTCTAGTGCTAAAATATTTTAGTCCCTTTTAGTCCCTATAGTTTGGATCTTTAGTCTACATTTAGTCCCAAACTAGTTTAGCATAACGAACCAAACAGGGCCTTAGGGTCCCGAATAACCATATGGTTTACAATGCATGAGGGAAAATACGACTTAGCACCAATTTTACACCACAGGGTTTACATGGATTAAGATACAAAGTCTATATATATACCATAGTACAGATTTGGTCTAGGATTCGTGAATTCTTTCTTTTTTCTGTTCTATTCTTTTTTTTAGCACACTCTGTTCTATTCCATGCCCTCGCGGGCCGTTTCCTTACCTGATTTCTCGGCCCACATACTCTCGCGGGCCTTCTTCTCACGTTTGGTCTCCGGCGAAGCAGTGAGGGCGAGCGCCGCTGGCCGAGGGTTTGGTTTCTTTCTCCCGTTCATCTCGCTCTGCACCCCTCTCCCGTCTCCCCCCTTCTCTCCCTCGTAACCTTCCTTTTCTGGCGGCGACGACGACTGGGCGAGCAGCGGCGCCCTTCCCCGTCTTCGCCGGCAACAAGCACCCACTAGGTACGCCCACCCCTTCTCTTCCCTTTCTGGTGTGCGAAATGGAGCACCCCAAACCCTAAACTATTTGTATTCGGATCTGACCTAGTAGTTATAAATATATACATGTGTTGATATGTTACAATATAAATTTATTTTTCCCCAAAAATTATCGGGTGTTCATGTGCACATTATTGTCCTATATACTGGGTCCACCCCTGTTTCTCACTCACTAGGTTCTAGTAATCTTTGCTCCTTACGCTTCCCAATTTGTATTTGTGTGATTTGCAGGGTAATTTGAGAGATGGCGTTCCTGCAGAAGGTTGGGAATCTGGTCAAGCGATCCGCGGGTGGCAGCTCGTCGCTCTACCAGGCGGTTCGATGCATGTCCTCGTCCAAGCTCTTCATAGGAGGTTCCGAGTTTTCCACTCCACACTGCTAATTCATTTTGCTTTGTTTGCTTTCTGAATGGTTGGATCCGTTTGTATTTGATTGCCACAGAATGATTCGGCTGATTGTACAGAACCATTATTCTGTGGTTGCTGATTTTTCAACATTGCAGGAATCTCATATGGCACAGATGAGCACAGCCTCAGGGATGCGTTTGCAGGCTATGGTGAAGTCATTGAAGGCATGTGCCTTTTTTTTTGTATTTGTTCTCTTTCAGATATATACAAAGATTTGCTCCTGTTGCGTGAAAATAACTGTGGTGTTATTGTTCAGCTATGTTCTCTTTCAGATATATATAAAGATTTGCTCCTGTTGCGTCAAAATAACTGTGGTGTTCTTGTTCAGCTAGGATAATCATGGACCGCGAAACCGGAAGATCGAGGGGGTTTGGTTTTGTGACATATACATCCACGGAGGAGGCAGCTGCTGCCATTACTGGCATGGATGGGAAGGTGGGTTCTGGGTTGCACTTAGTCTGTCAATCTTATTGGATTTAACATTTCAAGTGACAATAAACCAAGGTGCTTTCAATTTTTGATTCATGATTAAGTATCCTACAGCTGCTGAACAATAGGACTGTGTGTACCAATGTCTCTTGCCCTATAAGGCATGTTTGCTAGGAATGGTTTGTCTACAAATGTAACCATGCAGCTCTTTTTCTGACCCAGAAAATGTTAAGTATAGTACCTTGAAATTATGGTCTGATGAACTCATGACTTTTCATTTACTGCAACGAATTGATGAGGTGACATGTGTAAAGACACTCCATAGAATATAGACAAAACAAGAAATTGCTGAGCTCCTTAATTTAATGGATCCCATAGGTAACCTTTATCTGCACTGATGTGTATATTGAACTTGGACAAAGTGTCCCATCTAGGTCTCTGAACTTAAGAAATGGCCGTTTATGTCGTTGAACTAGTATAACTGGGTCAATGCACATCCAAATCCTTGTTAATTTTGAATTAAATAAGAGAAAACACCTTGGTTTATTCCTAATTGTTATGTTTTAAACTAGAAGAAGCATATAGTCACAATCAACAAACTGTAGCACTAGCGCTATTGATTTGGTGTCTCTACTAGCCTGACAGTTTGGTCACAAGTGGCTTTAACTTGTGTGCCAACTTATTCCTGGAATGCAGTGCACTAATAGTAGGGCTGTCAAAATAGCTCGAGGCTCACGAGCTACACAAACTCGACATGTTAATAGCTTGATTCAAGTTTGGCTTTTGACTGAAAAACGAAGCAAGCTCGAGCCTGCTATCAATCTCACGAGCTTTGGGGAGCTGTGCTTAAACTATTCGTCGAGCCTCTGTAATTTTCACAGCCCATGTTATATTGTGCCTTGGTGCTTTAGCGGCTCAATGAAACTGCCCAGTGTGATACTGTGATGTCACATACAGGTGGACGGTGAACACACCCATGCTGCTCTCACAGTGCCCCTGGCCCCACTTAACTTTCCCTAATCTCTTCTCTTCCCTAGCTCTTCTCACCACATCTGGAAGTAGAACCAGTCCTCCCCTGCTGTTCATTTCCTGTCCTTGCCACAAAGTAGCTTCTCCAATCTCCATTCCCAAGGCCACGGAGAGGAAGGAGCAGTATGTGTGTGCTTGTGTGTGCAGAAGTGCAGGCGAAAGAGCTCGAGCTTTACGTGTTTGTTTTGCAGGTGAAGGAGCTCGGGCTGCCTCCAATCCCTTTTGCTTTCTTGTTTATTTTGCATTTCTTTGGTTCCAATCAGTAATCACCATTTCTTTGGTTCTTGTGTTGTATGGCATCTGAGTATTTTGAGTGCCCACGAGATTTCCCCGGCCAAGCTAGTCAAGCTGAGCTCAAACCTTTGCAAGCCTCACCTGAGCTGAGCCTGAGTTTTACTGCAAGCTTGAAGGCAATCCTAGGCTCACTCAAGCTCGGCTTGAGCGATGTCAAGCTCTAGCCCGACCTGCCTGACCTTGGCTTGTTGACAGCACTACCTAATAGAATCCATGCCCTCACTGTCCTGACATACTCAGCTACTAACACTTGAGTTTAACCTTCTGTTCCTCAGCTACTAACATCTGAGTTTAACCTTCTCTTATTTTTTGTTCTCCTTCTCTTACTCAGCTACTGCAGGTAATGTTCTACTGTGCCCGCAAGGTAGCTTCACAAATACTGTAGAGTTAGCAATAGCTGCAGTATTCATGCAGGGTCGGTGGCACCAAATTTGTTGGGATTTGGACTAGAGAGCAATAATTATTGCAACTTGGGTCTCTGGCCTTGTAAACAATTATATATCCCATGTGCTAGAAGATAACCTTTCCAAGTTTAGAAGAATATTCTTTAGGGAACAAGTCTGTCTCATGCCCATCATCAATCAGTTAAGCAACAAGGAGAATAGTTCATTTCTAAAAGCAACAATGATTATTTTTTTGTTCTTCACAAAAAGCAACACAGTGAATTAGTTTCTCGTTCTCATCTGAATTTACTTCATACATGTCTGTATTCTGTAGTCTTTCTTCCCTTTCAAATACACTAGTTCCTTTCAAGCTATGCTGTCTGGTCATCCTCTGCATTGTAGTTTCTCCTATGTGAAATCAGGGTCACATCACCACACCATATGAACTTGTTGATTTTAGTAGGAACTTTGAAAGTTATTTTTGTTGTTGCAAAAACTTCAGCGGAATTCCTATGAAGCCCATTATGCCAATTTCCCAACATTTGTTTTTTTTTTTTGGAAGGAACTGAATACCGTGAAGATCAGGAAAGCAGAGCCAGGGATTAGTTAGAAATTTGAGCGTAGAAAATATCTAATGAGTGTCAAAAACGTATTGCCTCATTCATCCATGATATGCATATGTTTCTTTCTGGAAGTAGTGAAAGCTGGGCGGAGTGACCTAGTAATTTAGGGTAAGGAGCAGAGAGCATCACTGGCATGGTAGCTGTGTTGCTAAGAGGTGACAGTGATTTGTAAAGAGCCGTAATTATTTTTTTGGCAGTATATTATGCAGTTAATGAACTGCTGTTCTGTGTGGTCTTTAATTCAACTATCATGTTATGAAATTGCACAGGTTATCATTTTTCCTATTCCTTTTCAAAAAATATCATTTTTCCTAATATTTTGTAGAGGCTAATGTCATGTCATTTTGGTTTGTGTTCAATGCTTAATCTGATTTATTTGATTATTTTGCTGCATCAGGATTTGCAGGGTCGGATAGTGAGGGTGAGTTATGCTCATGACCGTGGTAGCCGTGCTGGTGGAGGTGGCTATGGCAGTGGTGGAGGATACAGTGGTGGTGGATATGGTGGAGGATATGGCAGAGGTGGTGGTGGAGACTATAGCGGAGGTGGTGGGTATGGTGGCAGTGGAGGCTACGCCGGAGGTGGTGGTGGCGGTGGCTATAACGATGGTGGTAATTTTGGTTCTGGGTACAATTCTGGTGGAAGCTATGGCGATTCTCAAGGCGGGCGAGGTGGTTATGGTGTTGATGCTGGTTACACTGGTGGATATAATGCTGCTCCTGGCAGCTATGCTGGCGATAGCTTCAGCCAAGGGGGTGGTACACCTAGTGCATATGGAGGTGGGAACTATGGTGCTAGCAACAACAGCTATGCAGACAGTGCCTCCAACAATGCGGCTGTTGGCAAACTGGATGACTTGTTAAGTGATCTCAAAGTTGACGATGCTGGCGAGGCTGAGGGCGAGGGCGAGGATCTTGGCTTTGCTGATGAGGACATGAAAGGGGAAGGTCAAGATGACCTCGCCAAGGATGATTTCAAGGACAAAGACGAGCCTGACGAGGTCAACAAAAGTAGCTAAAGTCATGCATGAGGTTAAGAAATTAAATAGTTATCTGGTGCTCTCCAGGGTAAATAAATGCAGTGAGAACTATCTCCTTTATGCAACTACTGAAGCCTAGAGTTTTTGTGCTGTGTATGCTGGATTCCTAGACTATGCTGGACTTTTGATGTGGCATGACGCTTGCACTTGCTTCCGTATGTATGGAGTATGGACATTTCACTTGCTCCCCGATTATGATTGCTTGTGCAATTGTGCTGTCGTGTTGTGGGTCAAATATATTGAATTTTCTGTCCTCCAATTGGTGCTATCTTGCCTGCCCGGAGGGCTGCTGCAGATCTGCCGTTGTGGCGCTTGGAGCTGTCTCATCTGGAGATCCACTGCGCGTGAATCCGTAGGAATGGAGATGGGATGCCAATCAAATTGTTTCAACATGCCAGCACACTGTTTGGATGGAAGATAAAAGGTACAAAAAAATTTATGAAGTTCTTATTTTCAACATGCCACGGTTAATATAAAGTTCTTATTTTCAAAGTATAATTTTTATTCATTCGATACATATTTAATTAATCTAGATAATCGTTGACATTGAGAACCCAAAATACAATAATTACAACACTCCACAATTGTTGCCGATAAGTCATCTATGAAGTTCATTGATTCCCAAAAAGTTACTATTGAATTATATAAAATCATGGGCTCATTGCACCGTACCTGTTCGTCCATCCATCGTTGCTCATCCATCCACAGCCTCAGCGTCCTCTCTCTCCAGACTTCCACAGTCAAGTTCAATACTTCACACCTCGTTTGTCTCCACCATACACAGCAAGCCAGCAGATTGAGCTCGCCTTTCTCGCTGTTATCCTTCAACGCCATATTCATCTTCAAATAGCCAGCACCATAAGCAAAACTCTACCTCATCTACATCTAATCTCTCCTATGTGCACCGAAACCAGGTAGCATCAACCCATCACCTTCAGCTCATCACAATTTCACGTTCTCTCTGTTCCCCTTCTGTTCATGTCTTCCCCAAATCAGATAAGAGCAAGCACCGACACCATTCAATCTCTCTCCCCCTCAAGATCAACTAAAGAAGGCGTTCCTCCTCCATTGCTCCTCAAGACCTCTACCACTCGGTTGTGGAACCCTCCTTTTCAACAACAACTTCTCCGCTGTTTTTCCATGCACAAACAACAAGCGGTCGGCAACTCCATCAAGTCGAACTAACTTTGCAGCTCGTCTGCTCTCGCCATCGGCAAGCAACTCCTGGGCATCCCGTGCCATGCCACCGTGGTCTTCTACCCAGCCGATCCTCCTTCCTCCAGCGACTATGCTTCTGGCCGTGAGCAACTCCAGAGACCCCAATAAGCTCATGCAGATCCGATTCGGCAACTCGGCAACAGTCTCCCTGGAGCTCGACAACTCGGTAAGATTGTTTTGCGGAGGCCGGGGCTCTGCTCCTATTTGTGGCACAAGATGGACGGTAGACAAGATCCAATCGGAGTAGGCGAACGTTGGTTCGAGTGGGACTCAGCTTGTAAAACGAAAGGACACGTCGTTCGTATTCTCCATATTCTGGAATCAACGACGGACGAAAGATTTGTACGGAGGCAATTCTGATCTCTTTAGTATTAGAAAATAGATAAAGCTTTTTTTTTTTAAATTACGACGTACCGCAGAAACAATCCTTGTTTTATAATTAGGTGGAGATTGATAGGTGTTCGGATGCAATAAACATATTACTTGTCCGTTTTGGAGACAACCGGTAAACAAATCAAATAACTAAGATGATATATATTTTCGTAATCAAACATAGGATGACAGATTGGTGTTTCATGCAAAAAGAAAGGAACGATACAGAACCAGCATGTTCATGTACATGAAACTTGTTAATCTGAACAGTCATAAAAACCAGCAGATCACAAACTGGAATATTGTATCGCGCACGAAACAACCAAATCAGAACTATTAGTAATTTGCCTTTTCCCACGTACATTCATTGCTGTTCATAGTAAACAAGAATATTCTACTTGATTTTTTTTCTTTTTGAAATCTCTCCATAACGAAATCCGAGCCAAGCTCGGGAAGCTCATAGGGCCACGTCGCTTCTAATTCGCGTCCGTTGGATCAGGCGCGTCGACGGCCGAGATCGTGCGAGCAAACATAAATTTGCAAAAAGGCCCTCGTATTGTGGTAGAATCAAACCGCAGTCCTCCTCCTCCTCCTCTCTCTGTCTCTCTCTCGCTTCCTCCGCGCGTCCCCACGCCGCCGCCTCCCCACCGCTGCTTCGCCTCCGCGCGTCCCCACGCCGCCGCCTCCCCACCGCTGCTTCGCCTCCGCGCGTCCCCACGCCGCCGCCTCCCCACCGCTGCTTCGCCTCCGCGCGTCCCCACGCCGCCGCCTCCCCACCGCTGCTTCGCCTCCGCGCGTCCCCACGCCGCCGCCTCCCCACCGCTGCTTCGCCTCCGCGCGTCCCCACGCCGCCGCCTCCCCACCGCTGCTTCGCCTCCGCGCGTCCCCACGCCGCCGCCTCCCCACCGCTGCTTCGCCTCCGCGCGTCCCCACGCCGCCGCCTCCCCACCGCTGCTTCGCCTCCGCGCGTCCCCACGCCGCCGCCTCCCCACCGCTGCTTCGCCCAGGGGGAGAAGAAGGTCCGCGCCGAGGTGGACATCAGCGCAGCGCCGGTGACCTTCCCCGGGCCCTCCTACTGAGCCGACCCCCGCCACGCCGCAGCCCCGCCGTCAGATGCGACGGCGACGGAGACGGCGTCAATGGCTTCCTCCTCCGCCGCTGAGCCCGGCAACCGCCTCTCTGATCGAGGTACGCCGCCTAGGCCTGATTTTGTTCCCGTTGGTTGAGAATTCAGAGATTGATTAGGCTCGATTTGGTGCGCCGCTGTGCTTATATGGATTTTGCTCTGGGCGTCTGGCCACGGTTTGTGCTCCTGATGCACGTGGTCTTCGTTGGCGCCGTCTTCATTCTCGATCCAACTCTCGACTGGCGAATACACCAGGACTCGTGGTATGATTTGCGCTTCATAACTTGTGAATTTTCTTATGTTTGCTCTTCGAGCCTGATTATGCCATGTCGATGAGGCTTTGCTTGGTCGGCAGCAGTTGGGTTCTAGCTCTAGGTTATCCACTGCTGTTAGTTGTATGCATGACCGAAATAACATTTCCTTTTAAGAGGCATTTCGATTTAGTAATTGCGCATGGTCTTGCTACTCATGCAAGTGTCGTACTGTTAGTTCAACTTAAAACTCCTGAACATACTTGTGTACAGCATTTAGTGCTCCTTTTCATGTCTATACAAGTTGTGTTCTGACTCCTGAATTCTGACAAGATGAGAAGTGGGTTTCTCTGCTCTATCTATACCAAGAGTTCTATGTTATTTTTGTCTTACAGAGAACTTTCCATTCCAGATATATAGGGTTGTATGGAGTGCTTGCTATCTTGCATTCTTGGTCAGATCCCAAAGTTATCAGGAGAGGTTCAGATCTGTGGGACAACGGCATATCAGTCAGTCGGAATGGATACAAAGCGGCAAAATTCATGAGAATATACTGTTTGGCAAGGAGATGTACAAAGAGAAGTGTGACAGAATCATTGAGCCATGCTTGGCGAGAGGCATCAACCTTAGTGGCGGGCAGAAGCAAAGGATTCAGATAGCCCGAGCTTTGTATCAGGATGCTGACATCTATTTGTTCGATGATCCATTCAACTTAATGTGCATACAGGATCCCACCTTTTCAAGGTACATCAGTATTTAGGCCGTGTTTCAATGGAAGTTGGAAATTTTTTTCCAAAATGAATCTTGTATGCATGAAGTACTAAACGAAGTCTATTTACAAAACCCATTTAGGGATGAGTGTAACTTTACGCGACGAATCTAATGAGCCTAATTAAGCCATGTTTTGGTACAGTAATGCTACAGTAACCATCCTCTAATCATTCGGTCAAAGACCTCATTAGATAAGTCTCGTGAAATAGTATAATGTTGTGAAATTAGTTTTGTAAACTGACTTTATTTAATACCCTTAATTATTGGTCAAAAGGGGTGGAAAAATTTTTCCACCCCCAAAGAAACATGGCCTTAGTAGTATATGGTAACAATAATAAATTGGGACCACGAGGTCATGAGTCATGTGTTAGTAAGTCATATTTTGCCGAGTCAAATTGAAAGCTGATACAACACATAAGATTAACATCCACCACCACCACCTCGTCACGGTCGTCGGCTGCTGCGTCACCGAGAACCACCGCCTCCTCGTCTACGAGTTCATCCCCAACAACACGCTCGACCACCACCCTCCACGGTTCGTCAATCGATCTGCTCAGCTCGCTATTTCATTTGCTGTGCATGCCTCGGTTTGCTTTTCGTTCTTCGATCAATCGATCGACACCTGCATGCAGTCTGAATGTGGTCTGAATGATGTAGCCACACTGGCCACATCAGGCAAGGCGCGGCAACGGCCGCGTCGCGGTTTCTAGTGAAAAGCTATTTTCGTTGACACCAAAAATATTGGTGAATTTGACATTTCATCTACTAAATGGGATGGCTTCTTTAGAGTTTGTATAGTTAGCAGTGTAACGTAGTGCTCCATATATATTGCTTTCACTCCTGGAATATAGCAAACTCACTATTGGTGTATCTGTCTTGCCCTTTGGCATCCCTCACTCCTTGGAATCTAGCAAACGCAGTCAACCGAATAAAATATACTTGTATGTACATATGAAATTACTATATATGGTTCGATTTTACGAAGCACATATGAACATGCCTTATTATTTGAACACGTCAGCATGATTGAACACAATACATAATGGACAATCAACCCAACGACGACCTAACATAGGCCAGCTTATAATATGCAGCTTTTGACTGGTGGCTGGTGGTTGGTGCTGATTTGTGCTGAGAGAAAATACTGTTGACTGGCTGGCTGGTGGCTGGTGCTGATTTATGCTGAGAGAAAAATACTGCTGACTAGTGACGGCTGATAAGCCAAGCGAACAGGGATGCAACGAAAGATGCACAAAATGGTTTCTAAAGACAATTCATTCATCCGGCACCAAGAGAATCCTCATGACCGTAAGAGAAGGAAGATACATGATAGCTAAGCAATGTGTGCTCCGAAGAACCATGTTCTTAGCATACTCGGTATGTTGCAGCAGTTGAGTTACTTATATGTCTGCCCCAGTATAGTTTGGCAACGATAGAGTACTGAGAAAAAAAGCCGTATTGAACTTATAGAATAAATCATCTTGCAACGTGTTTAGTAATTTTTGTGACCAGACATGACGGCACACATGTAGCTAGCATGAGAGAGGTCCATATATACATAGAAATTGGACGCAGTTTGATTTTGCAACATCCACCAAAGGTGTTTACAAACGGTTACATCAGGACAGACAAGGATCCTCTGTGCTCCCTAAGACTAATGGTAATGGAGCCTGAAATGGGCCGTGACAATACGTGTTCTGTTCTGGAGGGAAGTTATCATCGTCTTTACCTCGATCATCTCATCGAAAGTAACAGCAAGCAATTCGAGTCGTACAAGCTAAGTGATGTGGTTGCCATCTCACCAGACCACACCAAACAGCCCAAATTTACCTCAATCTTTCAATCTCAAGAAGCAAGTGGTTGCTGACAGCGACACTTCGGTCACCACACATACTACTCCTTATTAGGTCTTGTATAGATCTAAAATTTAGGGTGCAAACTTGGAATTTTTAGGTCACGTCGTAATCATTGCACCACTGTAGCATTTCGTTTGTATTTGTGAAAATTTGTTCAAAAATTAATTAATTAGGCTCAAAATGTTCGTCTCGTAGAGTACAACAAAACTGTGCATTTAATTTTTGATTTCATCCACATTTAATACGTCATGCATGCCTATAACATTTTGATGTGATGAAAATCTTTTTTTTATATAGTAAATTTGATGGTGAAAATTTAGAAACTAAACAAGGCCTTACAGTCGAGAGGGCTCGGCTTGTTGGCCTGTCGATCTGGCTATGGCATGCAAACCGCAGGTTCTCAGCTGCTCGGCATCTTCAGGAGGCAACAGTCCTTGTCACGGTCACTGCACGGATGGCATCTTCCTGCACCAGCCATTCCACAGACCACGTTCAGTTCATCAGCTGCAGTGGTCAGACAAACAGGAGGACACGGACAGTGGAGGCCACTGTCGGTACGGTGTCTGCTCCTACATATCTTTGCGCGCTGTGTTGAATGATCCACACCAATAGAGGCAAGGACTACTAACACATTGGTAACGTAAGTATCTTTTTTAGATAGTGCATATATTTCTGTCACGTATTCTTTTGAGAATATACTACACCACACAATAAGTATACAAAAAAAGTAGGCACACGTAACGTAAGACACACAAAAATATATATATATAACAGACAAAAAGAACCAAGGAAATCAAAATTGGAGCAACCTCAACAACCGCGGAACGTGCCACACCCCTCCCCAACATGTAAACAATTCTTTCACAACAATGTCTATAAATTCTACTGACTGAGGAAGCTGCTGTGCACGGCCAAGGACGTACATACACAGATCAAACAAAGGAGTAAAGGACGTGTGCCGACATGACGACGCTGCTCTCACACTCCCCGTCTGCCACTTGCATCCGCCGGTCAGCAGCACCGCCGCCGCCGGCTCGGCCCCGCCGCGCGCTCCTCCTCCGGCCTCCACGCGCGCGGGCCGACACGGCGGAGGCGGGCGCCGCCGCCGACCGCGCGGCGGCGCTTCTCCTCCAGAGCGGGCTGCGGCCGGAGTCGCTGCCGCGGCACGTCGCGGTGGTGATGGACGGGAACTCGCGGTGGGCGCGGGCGCGGGGGCTGTCTGTCGCCGACGGCCACAAGGCCGGCGGCCGGAACCTGGAGCGGGTCGTGGGGCTCTCGCGCGCCTGGGGCATCCGCGTGCTCACCGCCTTCGTCTGCTCCTACGAGAACCTGAGCCGCAGCAAGGCATGCCCGCCGGCGCCTCAACTCTCCCCCTTTATTCAGAACTTTGCTTCCGCCGCCGAGCCTGACACTGCTCTTCTTTCTTTCTTTCTTGGATTTATTTGCAGGACGAGGTCGGCAACATGATGGGCTTGTCGGAGTGGCTGACAACCGCGGAACGTGCCACACCCCCCCCAACATGTAAACATTCTTTCACAACAATGTCTATAAATTCTACTGACTGAGGAAGCTGCTGTGCACGGCCAAGGACGTACATACACAGATCAAACAAAGGAGTAAAGGACGTGTGCCGACATGACGACGCTGCTCTCACACTCCCCGTCTGCCACTTGCATCCGCCGGTCAGCAGCACCGCCGCCGCCGGCTCGGCCCCGCCGCGCGCTCCTCCTCCGGCCTCCACGCGCGCGGGCCGACACGGCGGAGGCGGGCGCCGCCGCCGACCGCGCGGCGGCGCTT
>OAMR01000638.1:531153-555051 GCA_900205405.1 Echinochloa crus-galli | reverse complement strand
ATCAACAAAGATGTGTATAAGAGACAGCTAATAGGCGGTCTCATGCAGTGACACGTAATCTTGAGACGACTTATCGAACAACTTATACAATAGATTGTTTTTGGTTGTCTCATAGTAATACAATATCCCTTAATTTATGGAAAAAATAGGGAGATATTATTGGTTTCATGGCAATCAAACTCGTACAATGGTAGGGGAGTTGTCTCGTACTCCTATAATTTAGCTCATGAGGCGGTTGTTTCGCGAAACAACGACCTCATTCTCTCACCTCGCTCTCTCTCCTCCACATCAGCAAAAATCCTATGTGGCACTGCATGAGACGACCTATGAGACCGCCGACATGTAGCAATGTACTGCCCTTATACCCGGCACAAGTTTATATACTAGCCCACTAACTAACGCGGAAAATATAAACTCCACATTGGAAATATTACCTACCACTAGTTTATTAAATATATATATTAAATTACCGCAGCCATTCCAGTCATATATCCAGCATAAAAGTGTTACCTACTATTTCTCAAAAAAAAAAGTGTTACCGCTACTATCTTACTTCGAACTCAAAAGGCAAGGTTCATCATATGGTTATGATCTTGCAACTTGCATTCAGATTAATTCGCTGCACACAACGTGTCCAACAGCAGCTAGAGCCATTCGAGCTCCGGATGTAACACCATTTTGTCCATTCCAATATTCTCTCTGTATTTTGTTAGCTACAAACATGGGATTATCAACTGACAGTATCTACTAGCTCGATGCTGTGTACATTTTGTTAGGGTGCATCCACAAAACGACGTGCTGGGGGAATCAGGGATATCTTAACGGCATTCCATTCCATCTCATCATCCCGATCTCACCACCAACGCACAACGCCCTTCCTTCCTATAAATTGGCCTTCTCCGTTTCCCGCAGGGTTCATCCCACACAAAGCCAACCAAAGCCTCTTCCTGAGCCTCCATCGAAATAGCCATGGCGCCATCTTGCAACTCTGCTATGCTGATCGCGTTGCTCGTCGCCTTCGCCGTGGTCGCGCCCAGCCTGCCCCCATCTGCCGCGGCGCGAGACGGCGGAGCAGCCAAGGACTCGGCGGCTCCGGCGCCGTCGCCCAGCGGTGAAGTCGTGCACCCGATGGGCTTCTTCGATGATCTCTTCCGCCATCTCCCTGACCTGCCCTTGCCACGAATCCTACCTTGCCCTCCTGCGTTCCCGATCAAAATCCCCTTCATCCCCTGCTACAACGTAACGCCGCCGCCGCCGCCGGTGACCGAGTGCCGGTCATTGCTGGTGAAGTACATGCCGGCATGCGCCGGTTTCCTCAGCAGCCGTGTGTCATCGCCTCCGCGCAGGTGCTGCGACGGCGTCCGTCAGTTCGTGCATTCAAGTAACGCAGGGCTTTGCATCTGCCACGTCGTCAACGGCGACGCCGACAAGCTCTTGCCAGCGCCGGCGAACCACACGCGCGCGCTCTCCATGCTGCAAGAATGTGGTATCGGTCCACAGCCGGACCTAGTTTCCCAGATCTGCTCCGATCGTAAGTAGTTGTCATATAAGTTTGTCTCGTGATTTTTAGAATGATTCCTATGCTATGCTCTAATATGATTATAGCAGCAAGATAACACTTGATGATGCATCAAACAGGTGACGCCCCGGTGCCTCCGATGGACGCTCCGAGTCCTCCGCATCATTAAAGGTGCGAGTGCTTTATTTTCATTCAGTTACTAGTTTCTTAGGGAGTGAAATAGCAGTGTGTTATATAATTAACGTCCGTGTTTTCTTTTGGCAGCATCAGCTGAGAGGATGATATTCCTTCCTCAAGAGGGTAATAAAATTTACGGACTGCAGATCCATACATGATCATCTCGATCGTCGTCATCGTAGTATTAGTAGTGTGTGTTAGGGATATATAGGTTACAACCTCTAGCCATGGAAGATGTAAGAATTAGTATATGTGCCCTCTGCTGTGTCACAGGAGCAGTTGTTTGCTGCACCAATCTATAAGATGGATAATATGCAGACATTTTAAGTTGATTTTATGTGTTTTCTTATCCAGCATGTTTTGTTTCTGCCATCTGTACCTGATGGGAAAAATCCAAACGAGCTCGATCTCTTTGCCATTTCCACGTCATAACGGCGACGTCAACCAGATTCAGATTTTTCTGACGTCGCACGAGCTCGCCCTCATGGAGCATCGTTTCCGTCATCTGCCTATGTTGCAAAAAGAAAAAAAAATGAACTTTGTCCGCAGTCATACTTATTAAGTTTAATAACTGAAATAACAAAGAATGCTTGACATTCCCATCCATCTTGTTTTTATTCTGCTCTGCAGATATATCCCATAACCATAATCTACACCAACAACAGAATTTGCTAGGTAATATCCATCCATCTTGTTTTTATTCTGCTCTGCAGATATATCCCATAACCATAATCTACAGCAACAACAAAATTTGCTAGCTAATAAGTTAGTTATTACGATTACATCCGAGAGGATCTACAGGATCATATCATTTCTGCTCTTTGCTACAGATGCCTCTCCAGCTAACAACTTACAGTAACTGTAACTACTAGGGTCACGTGGATCGGCGTTTGTTGCGTTTAGATTCTCTACATCTCGACATCAGGCCATTCCAATAAATCAGTCCTCACCTCAACTCACCTTCAATAAATCAGTCCTCACCTCAACTCACCTTCCCGTAGATTCATTCGGCGCATCTCTTTTCTACATCATCGAGATGTCGCTAACGTACAGGCGCGTCCTGATCCCCTTGCTCGTCGCCTTCACCGTCGTCGTCGTCGTGCCCAGCCTTCATCCATCAGCGGCGACCGGAGTCCAAGCCGCCGCCACGGCCGCAGCTCCCGCTCCATCGCCCAATGGAGAAACCGTTCATCCTGCCGGGCTGAACCTGAACATCCCGGACCTGCCACTGCCACTGCCACGGATACTTCCGTGCCCCCCGTTGTTCCCAAAGATCCCGCTGATCCCTTGCTACAACGAAACACCGCCGCCGCCGCCGCTGCCGCCGACGGACCCGAGGGAGTGCCGGTCATCGCTGAGGGGCTTGATGCCATGCGCCGGTTTCCTCACCAACGCCAGCGTCCCGGCGCCTCCGAGCACCTGCTGCGACGGCTTCGACCCCTTCTTCGCCGACCAAAGCAATGGAACACTCCTCTCTGCCTCTGCCACATCGCCAGCGGCGACATCGCCCAGCTTTTGCCGGCGCGCATGAACCACACGCACGCGGCCTCCGTCATGGAAGTGTGTGGCCTCGGCCTACCGATAGACGAGCTGGCAAGATTCTGCAGAAACAATAGTAAGTCATGTAACCTATATTTTCTTCCTATGATTGTTCGAAGATCTTTGAGCTGGAGAGTAATCCGTGGTGACGATACCGATTGCAATGAACAGGAGAAGAGGTGCCGCCGATTGACCCGCAGAGTCCAGAAGCAGGGACCAAAGCATAGGGAGTTAAGGTACGTGTTTCTCGTGTCAGTTGCTAGTTTATTTCACAGCATTAAATTCGTGTCGTGTAAAATCTCTGGTTTTTTTGTTTGGATTTTCTTTTGCAGCTGGAGCGCATAATGCAAAGAGTTAATGGATTCTATAGATTGTGTTGTGGTGTTGAGTAGCAACCCCTTGTTTAGTTTTTCTTAACGGAACGGCAAGAGCTTTGCCGAAATTTTTATTAGAAAGAGAAAAAGAAAACAACTTACAGCCAACTTACAACCCCTTGCTTAGTAGGAGGTCATATGTAATGAACGTATGTGCTAAGTGACACGAGTGTCGTTGTTGCTCTATGCAAGCACGGACCAATGCAGACATTATTCAATTATTATGATGGGTTCAACTGCTGGGATTTTTTATTTGAAGTCTAATATTGGACGTAAGATTATTTTAGTACGGTTTTTTAAGATCGGGTTGCTGCATAAGTAGTATGAACTCTGAATGGGATGTTTAGTTTGATAAATCTCCTCATCCTATACTAGGCCCTCCATCATGAGTTGAAGCCTATAAAATTTGGTAGGATGACCTATTTCTTATTGTTATTAACTTGTGAGAAATGAGGTGCTGGGGATGGAACCTGTTCTAGCTATTCCACAAACCAAACAAAAAAAGGAAGAGAAAGGAGGATCGTATGACCTCATTTCTCAAACCAAATCCAGGTCTGCAAACCCCATAGATACCAGATAATTAATATATGTTCAGCATGGAAGCGACGTCAGTTTAATTACTAACACTGTAAATTTGTAAAGTTTATGATTCTCTGGCATAGATGATCGAGTTTTTTTCGAGGAACAAGGCATAGATGAGTTCAGCGGTGAATTCTTCGTAATGTGTGCCAAAGGAAAAAAAAGGAGACATAATCAAACTTGATCGATGTCAACAACTCAACAGAAAAAGATCTAGAAGATCAGATCTACATTTTTCTTACTTTCGTTACATCTAACAAACAAACACAACTGACTAGCCAGCCGAGAACTGATCCATATACATGATACGGCGCAGTTCCGTTTAGATTCTCTACTAGTACATACGTCAACACCAGTCCATGCATCCGTATAAACTCATCATCGTCGCTGTTCGTACTACAGCAGAACGCAGCCAAACAAAAAGTTCGATCCCACGAACGTGATGACTAACTTCTTCCTGGCCCTCTTGCTCCTCGCCGTCGCCGCGCCCAACCTGTCGCCATCGTCGGCGGCAATCACAGCCGATCCATCGGCCAACGGCGAGCTTCTGCACCCGGAGGCCGAGTACCATATCCCTGACCTGCCAATCCCAGCGCTACTTCCTTGCCCTCCGCTGTTCCTGAAAATCCCTCTGATCCCCTGCTACAAAGCGCCATCGCCGCCGCCGCCGCCTCCGGTAACGGAGTGCCGGCCGTCGTTAAAGAAGCTGATGCCATGCGCGAGCTTCCTCACCGACAGCAGTGTCTTCGCGCCTCCGAGCGGGTGCTGCGCCGCCTTGGATCCGTTCCACGAGGATGCAGCCGCGCTCCCCTGCCTCTGCCACCTCACCAACGGCGACATCGCCCAGCTCCTGCCGGCGCCATTGAACCGCAAGCGCACTGTCTCCCTCCTGATCGCGTGTGATTTCCGAATTGCACCCAATGCATTGTCGAATGTGTGCAAGACGTTGAGTAAGTCTCTCGTATGGCTAAGCTTTCTGCGTCGTCATGATTTTTATCTAGCTACACACATGTTGGAAGACTAATGTGTGATGTGTTCCGATACAGAGGAACATATTCCGCCGATGGACCTTCCTAGTCCTTCACCATCGGCGTAGGCATCAGGGAAGAAGGCTCAGGGTACATACTTTCTCTTTGCAGTTTAATATACTCAGCTATGATTTATTGGTGTCCTATACTCCTATGTAGTATGACTTTATATCTGAACAATTTAGCACACCTGTTTTGTTTTGCAGAATGATCTAGGGAGAGGTTGATCAATTCTGTTCTTCTGTTAGGAGTAATAAGCCAGATCGCTGATTGGTAATCATTGAGACTAGGAAGCCATCAGCTATAGCTTGTATATGTCATCATTTAGATCAGCTATAGCTTATAGTCGTCTCCCCAGCAATGCATCATAGGTGCCCAAAAAAACAGACCGCTGAGCACGGGTCAGGGAAGAGACCACAGAACATCCTAATGCTATTTTCATTTTGTTTTAAAATTCTCTTCAGACCAAATTTCCTTTTAGTCTACCGTATGTTCACATGTTACTTGTGGCAGTTGACAGATTATGTTATGCAACTAACGGATAGAGTTGAGATAAAAGAACGGACATGCTGATGAGTGACTATTGTTGACACAACAGGCGTCTGCATGTTGCACCTGAACCTGCATTGTCCACAACCCAGCAGCAAAACAGCCCCAATTGGCAATTGCCATGCCCATGCCTCACATTAACTTAAAACATTTTGCTCACTGTCACTATCACTAAATGGAGTCATGATAGAGGAAGTTAAATAGGCGATTCAAGACTATGTGAAGTTGGTTATCCTTTATTTTGATTACCAACTTCGTTACATGCTGTATGTTTCCTGATTCATGTACAGTTGTGTAACAGTAACAAACTATAAACCTCTTTTTTCCTATAGAGAAACTCTAACCTTTAATGATGTAAAAGGATATCAGAGTAAATATAGAATGCACCTTGGGTGCAGAAAAACTGTTACTTGGTTGTCAACATGTTATTACTCGAAAGCAAGCCTCTGTGTCCCGACAAGTGATGCGTAACTGCCACCCTTAGCAACCAGTTCGGCGTGCGTCCCCAGTTCAGTTATTTTGCCCTCTGAGCAAACAGCAATTCGATGTGCATTCTGCACGGTGCTCAGCCTGTGGGCAATCACCAAAGAAGTCCTCCCCTTCATCAAGTGATTGAGCTTCCTGCACCAGCCTCTCACTTGTCGCGTCCAGTGCACTAGTAGCCTGCAAACAGCATAGGTTAAGCAAGCTGAATGTATTGGCAGCGAGTGAGAAACAGGGCCTGCCACCAATACATGCTATTTCCTTATAAATTCATTATTTTGAAACTTTTTAAAAGATTAAGCTGATCAATCCCACATTTGTCTAGTGGATGTGTTCATATGTATCCATCTATCAGGCTTTAGTATAGAACATCAGCAGACATGAGACATCCATCTATAGTACTGTAAAAATGCTAAAGGTGATGCTTGCCACTCAAGAGACTTGATTTTAGCTAGCCCAAAGAATTATTCTGTGTTAACACTTGATCACCGGTAACCTGACTGGCTAGTATATATCTATGTTTTTATTTTATTTTACTATATCAATGTATTCATGGCTTTGAGTTCCATCAGCCTTAATGTTACTATATCAATGCATACACCAAATGGCCAAACCAATGGAAACCTACTCATGTGCCAATGTCATGCCTTAATCTTGTCAACATATCTACATTCCACCCAAGCAAGGGCAACGGCAGGACATAGTTATAATTTATATTCATTATATCCAGTGCCACATCAATTGGTCCATCAGAACTTTCATGTGTGCTTGTACATTCCCTTCCTAGGTTTACCTTTTTCTCCACATCAAATTAAATTGGCCAAATATGGATACAATGTTTGAAAACATAAATAGAACAAAACCAGTTCAATAGTAAGAAATAGATACCTCATCAAGTATAAGAATAGGAGCATTTTTCAGAAGGGCCCGTGCAATTGCAATTCTCTGCAAAGCAAGAAATAAGAGTGTACAGTACTTGCCCATAGAATTATGAACTTGGCCGTGGAATAATTATCAACTTCAAATATTAAAGTAGCACTAGCAGATTACCTGTCTTTGTCCCCCACTTAAGAGACTGCCTCGTTCGCCAACAAGAGTGTCATAGCCCTATAATGCAATAAACAAATATTTTAGCATATAATAGGAGATAGCTATAATAAAGACTTCCCATACCTGTGGAAGAGAGATGATGAATTCATGAGCATTTGCAGCTTTAGCGGCTTTTATTATATCATCCTTGGAGACAACATCATCCGGGAGACCATAAGCAATATTTTCTCCAACAGACACCGAGAATAGGACTGGGTCCTTCATGAAACAAAAACAAAAAACTTATAATATAATAACAGCTACTTCAAATATAATATCTGCTCCCGAAATGTATAAGGTATTTCGAACATGGCATGGTCAATGAGAGACAACTTTCACTAGTCCCTCCATTTCAAATTATAGGTTGTTTTGGCTTTTCTAGATGCATAATTTTTACAATGTGTCTAGACATACTGTATATCTAGGTGCATAGCAAAAGCTATGCATCCAGAAAAAAGCTAAAATGACCTATAATTTGGGATGAAGGGAGTAATTTCTATGATAAATGTAGGCCGAAACTACAAATATATAGTATGATAAAAATGTACTTCATAACAAACCAAAAGGTGTTACTTTTTGTTAAGTGGGACCCTCACTAAAATTGTAGGGCCAGAAGGTGGATATGAACACCCAACCACCAGGAGCCACTGCAAAGTTAGCAAGAGAACAGCTTCCCTTGTGAACAAGTGAGGAGACTTTATGTTTGTTAAATGTTAAGTCATTTTGTTAGATTGTCTTGTTCTCCATCCTAACTCCGCCTATGTTGTCTCAACATAGCAGGTCCCAAGCCCTGGTAAAGGAGGAGGGTTGTGATAGGCTCGGCGAGCCAATGTAAAACCTAGCCACTCATATGGAGATGAAACCCAAGAGAATCCCGTTGGGGCGTAACCCTCTTAGCGACGCGCCATATCGGAACCCGGGTATGGTGTTAAATGAGCAAGGGCCGGGCCGTCTCCCCCGAGACGCGCCGTGTCGTGGTCTGGGCACGGTGTCAAGTGAGCAAGGACCGGGTCGTCATTTCCTTAGTGGCTCGCTACATCGGCGCCCGGGTGTAGTGAAAAATGAGCAAGGGTCTTTGCACTTCCCTCGACGGGTGCAAAGGGCAAGGAAGCTAGCCGAGCCAACTAGGTTTCGGGTGGGTAGTTGGAACGTAGGGTCTCTAACGGGTAAGTGATCCTTTAATAGGTATTCAGATTAACGCTGTTCTTTACCATATGGACCTTCCCCAGGTCCTAGAGGAAGAGTACGGTGGGTGGGTTAGCCCCAAAATCATGTAAGTAGTAACTTACCTTAATGGCCTCCTGATTTCATCCACACCGAATCCATGAGAACCATCTGAAATATAACCAGAACACTTTATACTTCGTTGCATATGTGATGCAGAGACGATTTCACAGCATATGCCGATGTGTGTTTCCGTGAGTTTGGCGACAGAGTTGCCCATTGGACAACTATGCTCGAGCCAAACATCATGACTCAAGGTGGTTTTGACACTGGAGATCTCCCCCCAAACCACTGCTCATATCCATTTGGCACGAGCAACTGCACAGTTGGGAACTCCACAACTGAGCCATACTTGTTCATACACCACAGCCTACTGGCTCACGCATCAACTGTTAGGCTCTACAAGCAGAAGTACAAAGTGAGCTTTCTGCTCTGGTGATTCTTTTTTCCTTCTCAATTTTATTTACAAAGTTAGGAAAAATTGTTCTGTTGCTTTATTTTTATTTCAGGCTGCACAGAAGGGCATTATCGGCCTGAATATGTACACCATGTGGCTCTATCCATTCACAGATTTAGCTGAAGATATTGAAGCCACTGAAAGAGCAAAAACTTTCTTATTTGGATGGTACGTTGCGTTGTGTTGACTCTACTATTGCCATAGTGCACTAAATTATTAAACAAATTGCTTCTCCGAACTATTTATATTGATGAGTTGCTTCAGGTAAATCCCTGTACCACTGAATAGTTAAAAGCTTGTCCATCATTTTGGTTAAGCATAAAAAATGTTTTCCTATAACTAACTGTTAATGTATATGGTCGTTTCAAAGAATAAGAAGCTTGAGATCCACCGATGGAATTCAGACTGAATAATGATGCATTCAAAAAGAAAAAAGAAAACTGAACTGTTAGTTCACTTCACCCTCGTTCTTAATTGTGACACAAGAATATAACAAACTTCCAGGATCCTGCATCCATTGGTGTTTGGAGATTATCCAGAGATCATGAGGAAGATTGCTGGTTCCCGCCTTCCATTTTTCACCGACTATGAATCTGAGCTCGTTATTAATGCGTTCGACTTCATTGGACTGAACCACTACAGCTCCTTGTATGCGAGCAATCCTCCTAACACATTTGAGGGACCCCTACAGGACTTCACTGCAGACTTGGCCACACTTTTCAGAGGTCCAATATCTGTAGACATTGATGGTTTCAGGTCCAGATTCTCCCTGAAATGAACTAGAATCATTGTGTGGTGTGCCAAACGAAAGAATCTGGACTGAAACCATTGGCAGCGAAACAGGTGATTCTGTTTCAGCAGAGAAACATTTTAAATGAGAATCTGAATCTGAAACATTTCTGATAGAATCTGGATTCATGCCGAACGGGCCCTAAATTTTCTTTGTTTGAGTTACCTACTCCATAACTTCATTCATGGTAGGTTCTTATGGCTGATCTTCTGTCATATCCTTAATCTTCCTACTCTTCTGTGTTTCCGTCAGTATGCTGATCAGGAAAAATGGAGTATCATTTGTGAAAGTGTATCTCAGTTATTTATTCATCCCTTCTGCATTTTTCAATCTCAATGTGGAGTAACTTTGAGGCATTGCATTCATGCATTATTATACTTGTTCTCAACATAAAGAAATGGGCTTTCAGTTTGTCACAGGCCATCGGTTTTTTTTTTTGCTTTATTTTTTCAGTCATTCTCCGGGTTCATGATGAGTTAATCAAGATGTATCCCACGCTACTACTAATTCTTGTGCCAAGACATCCTCAGGACTGCAAGAATTTTTCCTTAGTATGTTAATGACACTTTTCTTACCCTTTTAATCAGCTTGTAGTTTATGAGACATTTGTCATTTTACTACTTGTTTCTTACCTCTATTTTGTATCATATCTTGTTGGATACTAAAAAGTCAAAACAATGCAATACTCAAAAGAGTTACAGGTGTAACCTTCAGTGTTTGAAATTTGAATTTCTTCAGCATGAAGATTGTCATGCATTTTAATTTGGATTTCCAACTCTGGACTGGTATCAGATGCCATTCAATTTGTTATTCCAACATATCTGAACCATATCTTTGTACATGTTGTTACAGGCACTGAAGAAACGTAAGCTCAATTTTGTGCTGAGGTCAACAAATGAAGTGGTGTCTTCAAGCACTAGGGTATACATGGTCGATACGTTAGGTTTGTGTGCCTCTCCTGAAAATTAATGTGCTCTTGGTGCAGAAATCTGTACGCCATTTTTGAACTATTATTTAACTGCATGAGATACCATTGGAATCTCTAAGGATTTAGCTATGGATAGGAGCGCTTGGAGACTAGCAATTAATGTGCCTGAGCCGTGATCTTTGCTTTCTTTTCTGCTTTCCTCTAACTCTTTTTCACCTCTAGCCTACCCCAACTAGCTTGGGACAAAAGGCTATGTTGTTGTTGTTGTTGTTGTGACCTTTTGGGTTTCACCTCTAGCCTACCCCAACTAGCTTGGGACAAAAGGCTATGTTGTTGTTGTTGTCGTCGTCTTGTTCTCCATCCCGTTCACTCTCTAACCTTATCCATAACAGTTTATTATGGGCAACCAAGATATATTTGCACACAGCATCAGTAAAAGTTTGATAATTTTTTCTTCACATGCTCCAAACAATATACTCGCTCCATTCCAAATTATAGTTCACTTACTTTGTCCTAATCAAACTGCTTAAACTTTGACCAAGTTTTTTAGAGAAATATATTACATCTAAGTACCAACTAAATACATTATCTAGTCATATATTTCATGGTCAATTTAATGAAACTAATTGATGTTTAAATGTTAGTGATTTTTCCTATAAACTTGGTGAAAGTTAGAGAATGAAAAAAAATATAAGAAATTCATGTAGGGTGACTTGCGCAGACTGCTGACTATGACTCAAGGATAGCATACACCAATGAGCACTAAGTTTGAATCAGCTTTATTCAACAAGTGAACCAACGACTGAACCAATAAACCAACGAGCACTAAGCATCAATAAGTTTTAAAGGAACTTGTGCCATGATAGGAAAAACAAAATATTATCACCCTGCAAAAGTTGTCCTTGATGCCACATTTGTTTGTCTCTTAAACAAATTTTTGCAACTAGTGTACAGAGAAATTGAACCATGTAAATTGTAACCACATCAAACTAAGTACAGGCACTTTAAGGTAATATAGGAAAACTCATGACAGAAAATGAAAAGAAAAACATGTTTCTATCCTCAAAATATAAAATAATTTTGCAGAAAAACAAAATACATGGTATGCAAATCTGTAACGTATACCTGATTCACTAGAGATACAACTCGAGACCATTCTCTTTTGTCAAATATGCGGATGTCTTCTCCTGCCACAGTTATGCAACCTTGAGTTGGCTGCAAAAATGAAGACATTGCTATTATAATGAAAAACTGTACATATCACTACATATAAGTAGCAGCACGCCAGCACCTCATAATAACGTGCTAGAAGATGCACCACAGTACTTTTCCCAGCACCACTAGGCCCAACAAGTGCTGTGACTTTTCCGCACTCAATTATAAGATCAAGGCCATTTAAAATCTCCACATCAGATCTCAGTGGATAAGAGAAATGCACATCTGCCAGGAAAAAACATGAGTATGAGTACAAACAGTGGCGGAGCTAGGATCGAAGTCAAGGGGGGGCCAATTTCACACTAATTTCATTAACTATACAACTCAAGTATTATATTATTATATTATGTACAACTAAACTAATTAACTGCAATGAAAAAGTATAAGTAGCGGTGAGAAAGTAATCAATATGCAAAGGTCTCAACGAGATTCGGCAAAATGAATTACCGGCAGCGATAAGCAAACTAGCCTGCATACTTGAAGGCTATGTATGGTACAGTTGGTGAGCTAGCATATTGAGACAACAAGCTAGCAGAAGACTAATGAAGAAGACGTCATGATTGCAAGTAGTTATTCGAATGTGGCTTATGAAGAAGAGAAATCAATGAGTAGCCTGCTTAAACATTAGATAACGTCCATGTTTTGTATGTGGAGAGAGCTTGTTGGATATAGGCTACATGTGCGTGCAGTTCAAGGTCTCAGATTGCAAAACATGTTTCTATTTACATTGAGAATACGAAGGGCTCAATCCAAGCCTTAAAAAAGAACTGAGGTAATTGGGAAAGCAATCAGCAAAGGGTGTGAGAAGTTAAACATGTATACATTTCTCTAAGCAAAATACAGAAGCCTGGCCGAGTTAGCATGCAGTAGATAGTATTAGTGCTATTTTCTCTCCACTTCTATGGAACTTTCACCGAAGCAAGGGGGGGCCATGGCCCACTTTGGCCCCTACATAGCTCCGCCAGTGAGTACAAATGCCAACCATCCAAGATTGTTACGTATTAGTGCATTAGGTGTTGCATGCTGCAAATACTTTTCCCATATAGAGAAACACAATCAAGAAGAGAAAAAATATCAAACTGCCCAAAAAAATATTATAAATTATCCATGATTATTCAAGAATTTGATGCATGAACATATTTCATTCTAATTGTGCCTTTTACTCCAAAACAATGGATAAGTTAGATGAAAATATGATGAGCTTATGGGACAATTTTATGTTACTAAGAAATTTAAAAAATAATCTAAGGAACAAAATGTCCCATAATAATTTATAATGCAGGCCAAAATACAGCAGAAGCTTAGATATAAGGTAGCCCTAGATACAAATGCAAAACAGACCTTTCAGATGAATGTCACCAGACCAGGCTAGATTACTACAGCTACTGGACGATTTCAGTGCTGACATGAAATGTTTGTTAATCGAGCCATTTCCATACACTCCACCATTGGAATCCCCAAGCTCTTTGTTGTCGAGTTCCTTGGCTAAACCATATGCAAGTGAATCATCAATGTCCTTAGCTGACAGAATAGAATTTATTCTCTCTATAGAAGCCAATGTGGCACGTAGATCGCCCAGGGTATTAACAGCTCCTTGAACCTAGAATATATTATCAGCATGGCTAAATATGCAATGAAACAGCATGAAACTACAAAAATGTCTCGAATATTGTTACTTACAGCAAAGGTTAACGTGAAGGTGTAACCAATAAAAGATGCCATAGTTCCAACAGACAATTTTCCCTGAAATGATCAATCAACATTTTTTATTCTTGATCAGCCAGCCCATGTTTGACAGCATCAAAATGAAATTCACAACACAAATGGGCTACTAGTGACTACATTAATTATTAAAACGTTTCTTTCTGTTTCTAAAGTTACACATATTCGATGCCACTACAGGATGCATGCGCACCTCATGCCATAAAATTTGATACAGCGATTCAGAAGTTTTTTAATGTAAATTACTGTGCTCATAGAAACCAAGGATACAAAATCAGGATATGTAGAACTGGGCATTGGGAGAAATCAGGATAGCATGAAATTTGTGCAAGTGGTAAACTAACTACATAGTCACACATTCATGGACTCAAAACCTACATGATTATTTCAAACATATACAACTTTCTGTAACAGAACCAATGAGTGCACCATAGTTCCAAATGTAAATTGATGGAAGAATAGGGTAATGAATACTCCCTCCATCCCAAAAATAATGATGTTATAGCGTTTAAAAGATGTCCCATAAAAAATGATGTTCTGGCATGCATGCATGATTAAATTGAAACAGATCTCGTGCATGCATGATTAAATTGAAACAGATCTCGTGCATGCATTAAGTGGAAACATATTCTTTCCATTTTTTGAATACAAACTCAACTAAGGGCACATGCATGTTTTTCATCCACCTCTAATATGTCTGGAAAACTATTGACCATCACGCGTCTTTTTCATCCACCTCTAATCTGTTTAAAAAACTCTAGAACATCATTCTTTTTGGGACGGAGGGAGTATATTATTATAACCGCAAGCAGTTCTGTGCCTTACCGCATTGACCTTGCTTCCACCAAGAATGTAAAGCGCCATTAGGGATACATAAACCACTACGCGAGTTAATGATTCATTAGCAGATTTCAACATTCCGAGTTTTGTGCCACTATTTTGGTAAGCACGTGCCTGTCAATGCAAAAGAGAGAGAGAACTGGTGAGCTCATTAAGTGTATTACCGCCTCTTAGGAACTGAAAAGGAACATCAAAAATATTGAATAGCATTCTATTCCTTTTCTTCAGAAATAATTTGTTTAACAAAACACTCAAACATATATCATGTTTAATTTTAGCTCACATCAGGACACCTACCAAACAGAACCAGCATTGTTTGAAGTATATTAAGGCTTCTAAAGGAGTGGGATAGACATATACTGTGTTAAGAAAACATTACAGAGGAGGGACTTCAACTTTCTTACTTGATTAATAGTGGGAACTGCGTTATGCCTTTTGTTGCGATGATTTGACTTGTCCACTAAGAAACAATCCTATAGATAGAATTTATCGCTAAATAAGAGTTATCAAACTCAACTAACAATACCTATATGTGGTTGATAAGGCCATGTTTATTTTAGTTTGCAGATTGTGGGTTGCAGCTTGAAGATTGTTACAATCTCAGGGGGGAAAGCAGATTGTTGGATTTTAGCACTCTGGGACCTGTTTGTTTCAGTTTGCAGATTATAACAACCTAAAAGCTGCAATCCACAAACCTGCAAGCTAAAGCTCCATGAACTTTCTTTAATCTAGGGATACCAAGGTCGAAGAGCTAGAGCTCAGCTCAAACATGCTAAGTCATGCACAGGGTCCCTGAAATGTTTCGGAAAGCACTGACCCTGACTGCATTGACAATTGATTCCATGCAGTGAAACCACTTACAAAACAATAATAGGGGCTTAATTGCTCTGGTCTTGAAGTATATGGGGCAGACCGGTAGAGAACCCAGTACTGTAGCTCAGGGAATGTGGACTTTTGTGAATGGTGAGAAGCACAATGGTCTAGTTCTTTTTCATAAACATAAATAGGCAGTAGCGGAGACAAGAAATGGGCTGCCCATGCTCTGGCCCTGATTCTAGGACCAAAAATTCCATGTAAGCCCACTTGAGAAAATGTAGAATATTAAGGTCACAAGGGATTTCAGCCTGTTTTAACAAGCTCAGCCCAGGGACCAGCATGGCCCCATGCCCGTATATGGCCTAAGTCATGAACTAATAGAAAACGACAATGATTGCTAAATATAAGAGAACACTAAGAGACTCCTTACCAAATCGTCAAAGAAATTTGTCGTTTTTCACCGCCGAAAGACCGAACCTGCAAATGGACTTTTGAATCAAGGATAACTAAAACAGTTAAGAGGTACTGAAGATGAGAGGAGTTAGATGAGAGGATATAAACCATTTCAGTAACGCAAGACAATAAAACATGTGAAATTAAAGCAATGTTTAAATCTGCATGTCGGTAAAACAATGGCACTCACAGTACGAATAGCTGAAAATGTCTCTGATGCACAATCTGATATGCTTGCTTGCACAATTCCATTAGATTTAAAAGTGGGAACAGTTGACCTCTTGAAAAGAGCTGATTAAACAAAAACAAAAACAAAAATAGCCATGTCAAAAGATATATAAATATTTTTGAAGATATGCAACAAAAACCGACAATACCACTTCAGCAAAATAATTTTTAGAAGAATATGCTCGATCACCAAAATAGCAAAGATTTATTCATAAAGTAACCTAAAACCTAAAAACAGATATTTGTATGGGGTTGGACAAGGAAAATTCATAAAAAAGTAGTATGCTATCATACAAAATAGTATTGAACATGAGTGAAAATAGCTCGCTCAAGACTCACGAAGCACTAAAACAAAATAAAACATCACAAGAAACAGATTATTACTCCTTGCCAAACCCTACTTGTCTTGTAGCCTTCCAGAAAAAAGAATCATGTTTGATGACTAAATACTACTGTACAGAATTGACTGCGCTGTGAATATTTAGATTTTTGCACAAGTGAAACTCACAAATGAGCATGATGTATGTATCTATGTACAACCAAAAAAAAGGACAACTATCTCTATTATCAGAGGCCTGATGGCTTTTCAGCATAGCACCCAATGTTAAATCAACATATCCAATTCCTTCTCAAGCGAAATCAGACATCCACACAGCAAAAACTTTGTTTTAAGTTCATCCAGGTATAAAAAACCAATCTGCCACAGTATAGGTTACAATGGATCGGATTCCATCATTATATCCTGATACTGCTAAGTGCTTTGCATTTATCATACATAACATTATGTCCTAGCAGTAAGTGACACATGACAACCAGTGTTTAGAAGATTACCAACTAGCACGGAGACGGAGACCATTAAAATCCCTAGAACAGGAGCTAGCTCAGTAGATAATGTGAAAAGTATACAAAGTGTACCAGTGATCTGAAAAAAGTAAAAGCAGGTAAATGCTTTAGAAGACCCTCACTGTAAGTAACCTGGACCACTAAACTAATTGATTATATGATATCAAGAGAACAGAAGTTCAAACACGGTTGAAGTTAATATTTTAAGATAACTACAAGTACACATCATAGATTTTTGTAATTGTATTAATCAAACCATTAGCATTTAGCAGTATCAACCTTACATTCTCATAGTGTAAAGTTTCTTGCCTCGGAGAGTGCCCTTAATCCACGATCTCTGGATATGTTGTCACTTACAACATTCTTCAAAGAACCCAAATCAGATGTCAACAAACCGGTCAATTCGCCAACCTGCCAAATGATAGTAAGATATGTACCTCAAAACATGAAGCAGGTCGATTCTTTCCAATTTATTGAGACTAGTTTCCTATGAAGTAGATAGAGCATTGGGACATCTTAGACTCCATGCAAGAGTGACACATATGCAATTACATGTTGATGATTTGGACCTCCTGTAACATGCATAACAAGTTAATTGACCTAGATGTGCAATTTAAGAGTTTGGGGACTCGATGACACCCCACAGGACAATTTAAGGACCGTCAGTGCATATTAGTCTTTGTTAGAACACAGAACACATGGAACTTCTGTTTATCAACAGATTTATTACTTAACAAAAATCTTTTGTGTTTTGTAACAAAAGGTGCCTTATACATTGCATTATTGACCAAATAAGCTAAATCGGTGATACTTACTAGAACAGTCAACGCAAAGAAGCAGGATAGTTCTCTTATTTTGACTACTTCATAAATTGCAAAATGATTAACATTGTTAGCCATTTTCTTTACCAAAAGCTGACTTTTCATCTAATCTTACATAAATCTTTTTTTAAACACGAAGGAGAGCTGCGTATCTTTGTATTAATCTTATACAATTCTTCAGTGATCAGACAGATTAGACCAACGTTTAATTCCATTTATGCCATTAGCAAAGAAGTGGTGTATGTTACCTGTACAAACAAAAAACATATACTTTATTTCAGTCTACATTGTTGTTGATGATATATTTTAAAATGGATGAACATTTTTAAGTGAGTGGGGAATGTGCATATTATTGTTGAGGTTTTCTTCACTCTTAGTTCCTGTTATGATTGAGTATGAAGGATATGAAGATGGCACGGTGAGTGCTAGGAAATATGTTACCTTGTGGCGATCAAAAAACACCATCTGTGAAAAGAAGAAACAAGAAAATTTAGAGAAATCGCCTTAAACAAGGTACTATGAACAACAAGAGGTAAACACAAACTTTTTTGGTGGGTACAAAATTGAAAATGTATGCATTACCCAAAAGAAAATCATGAGAGAAATTGCCATAAGACATGGAACTTAACAGGCTATGCACTAACAGTCATAAACAGGGGGTTTCCAGCCTTTGAGATTTCATCATCTAATGCACTAGTCTGGATACTCCGCGAATATTTAAATAACTTATTAACATCTATCAGGTACATAGTAAGTTTACCTAGTTGAACTGTGTTAGGTGCAACAAATGGCGACAATTATTACATCATGGCATGAAGACTTGTCAAATTTGGAGGTGTACTAAAATGCTAAATAATAGTAGCTTTGTTAGAGCTGCATTTGATAGAATTGGTTGACAACCTAGATCACCGACAAGGCAGAAAGCAGCATAAGGAATTAAATATGAATTCAAGCTATCATAAACATCTAACAAGCAAATCCAACATTGTATGCTATATATGTTTGGAATAGCCACATAGCCCCAATGCAATAACCACAACCACAATGCAGTACAACGCTAACGTCTAAATTCCCATGTCCATAACTTCCATTTTCGATCTCGGAGGAAAAGAACCTTTTGGATGAGTATCCTTCGAAATATCTGGCTCCGCAGCCTGGCCATAACCTGCTCCCAGATGACGGTCATGTTGACCACAAATATGATTGTGAAGATGGGCTCCAGCGTGTACAGCACCGCGATCTTGGACAGAAGCCTCCACAGTGGGTCGTTCCCCCGCCCAATCAGCGTCTCGAAGAACCTCCCTGCAGCACAAACAAAACGCCGCCGCCGCCACATTTCAGAAACCAATCAAGGTACCCGAGGGGCCCGGGCCGCTCGCGCACCGAGCGCTAGCTGGGCCCCCCAACAACACCCCCAGTGCCTCACCTGAGAAGAGCGGCATGGAGAGGGTGCACGTGGTGCAGGCGAGGAGCGCGGCGAGGGAGACCGCGATGCGGGCCCTGTGGCGCGAGAGCAGCGCCCAGACGCCCGCCCAGGTGACGGCGTCGAAGGACGAGATCGCGGCGGCGACGTCGGCCGCGGCCGCCGCGGCATCGAGGGTGGGCGGCGCGTAGGCGGCCTCGGGACCCGGCGCCGGCGCGGAGATGTAGGCGCGCGGCGGGCGCGGGCGCGCGAGGTGGAGGCGGCGGCGGCGGCGGGAAACAGAACGGGAGGAGGGGAGGCGGGCCGGGTTCGCGGCGGGGAGAGGCGGAGCTGGGGCGGCGCGGGAGGAAGCCGGGGTGAGGAGGAGGCGTGCGCTCCAGGTGGAGATCGCCATGGCGGAAACGGGAGGCGGAGAAGATTGGAGCGCCGGCCTACAAGGGAGATGCACGCACTGAAGAGCCACGCGCAGCCGAACAGCGGTTATCCGTTGGAGTTGGAGAACACAAATGGCAAAGTCCTTGGTCCTTGCAATGCCTGATTGTTTTCCCATTTGAAACTCTCCAGCTCCTGAGTATATGCCTAGCAATCTATGTACAAATCTATCAAATTTTCAGCCACGAAAAACAGTCATAGGAGAAACACAAATTTTAAAGAGGACAAAAAATCTGTCAGGTTACTCACAAGGTTAGGATCGTTACAGCTTCATTTAGAGACAAGGGCAAATCTATGACTATGGGTTATTTAAAAAGTTATAATCTTATGATCATTACGGATTCAATAAAGGACTAAACCTCACGAAAAATATCTCCATCAAAAACCAGATTTCAAGAACCAAAAAAGTTGTTACGATTCCTCATTTGTTTCACAGGAAACGCTCGAACCAGGAAAGACTAAAGCAGGGGTGTTGTGCAAATGGTCACGTAGGTGCTGAGCCTTTGGTTAAGTCATGAGTTTGAGCTGCACCGTTTATTACCAGCACAAGGAGTCTCAGATAAGGATGGCAACGGTTCAAACCCGCTGGGTTTTGCCATCCCAAACCCATACATGTTAAAATAGAACCCGTTCATTAAAAAACCCATGACCCGTCACGGGTTTAATATTTTACCCAATCCCATGCCCATCAGGTTTGCGGGTACCCACGGGTCGCCCGTGCCGATTAAAAAATGCACATATTATAGAGAAACTCGATAAATACTATAGCACAAAAATTATTTTATTGGTTATATGTTCCAAGAATAGCATAAATAAAAGAGAAGACCAATAATAAGAAGTATACATTTGATTCCATGAAAAAGAAAGGTATTAGGCCATCTAAATTGAGGTGTGGATTAAAAAGATGGGTTATTTGATGGTATATGTTTGAGTCTAAAAAACCCATGGGTTCACGGGTTTGGGTTTTATGCTCCCAAACCCATGCCCATAAACCCATTGGGTTTAACAGTTGGCCCATTAATAAACCCACGGGTAGAAAAACGACCCAAACCCGTGCCCTAATAGATTAAAAACCCATCGGGTTTCGGGTACCCATTGCCATCTTGAGTCTCGGATGTTGTGGGTACAAAAGGGAAAAAAACCAGTTGATGTAGAAATATTATTTTGTCTATAATAGAAACAAAATATGGAAAATCCAGTGAGGAAACCATATACCTAGGACACAATCACATTAGTTTCAAAATATTAGAAAGAAAAGTCTAAGAAGGGAAAAAAGACAGTTGGCATGCCGTTTCCATCCATTAGTTTCCTTTGGATTATTATTGGATTTAGATTTGGACCAAACTATGGATTCAGCTCTTCCCATTGTTTCTAAGAGCCAAACGGACCTTAAATTTCTCCGAGAAAGGAAACGACAAATGCACATGAAAAACGAGGGTGTTTTTTTAGAAAAAGTCCATTTTACTATCCTCACCTATTTACTTTGTCCATTTAACCTCCTCAATGAAATTTAGGGCCAATTTACTATCTCGAACTATTTGATTTGGTCTAATCTACCCCTAAAGAAATTTATCTTTTTTGTCTCTCCACATACAAGAAGTGTTTTCGGTCAAATTTTGTGAGGAGATAGACAACATGATGCCTTGTGTTAGAATAATTTATTAACATTTTTTATGGTTATTTTCATAGATTAGAAATATTTAATACGGAATCTATGCTAAGGATACAAAATTGTATGCAAAGAAATTATGAAAAAATTTAAATATATTTTTCTAGTATGGGTCATCATGTTATAAGTCAACTCACCAAATTTCAACTTAAAACTCTACTTATATAGGGAGAAACATAAAAGACAAATCTTATTAGAGGTACATTGCACCAATCAAAATAGTTTGAGGGAGTAAAATGAGCCTAACTTTTATTTAGGAAGTTAAGTGGACAAAGTAAATAGGTGAGGATAGTAAAATAAAATTTTTCTTTTTTTCGTGCGAGAAAGGGCAAATTAATCTGTGGTTTTGAGAACATGCAGATCGAAAGAAATAGATAAAAATAGTTCTGGCCAATCATCCATTCAGCATAAGCTCAACATATGGCCACTCATCCATTCACCATAAGTACTCTTCTGATCCAAATGACAGTGACAAACCAACCAACAATGCTTGTGCAGTGCAACGGCACCACGTTCTCGCGCGCCGAGCTGCTGCAGGGGTGTTTAGATGTTGAATTTGGGTGGGTGAATTTGGGAGTATGACGTCACATCGTAATCATTGCACTACTGTAGCATTTCGTTTGTATGTGCGAAAAATTGTCCAAAAATTAATTAATTAGGCTCAAAATGTTCGTCTCGTAGAGTACAACAAAACTGTGTAATTAGTTTTTAATTTTATCTTACTGTGCCTATTCTTTCTTTTCATTGTGTTCAGCTGAGTACATTATATATTAGTGCAATTTAATTTGTTCTCTGTTGTACATGTATGACCTGTTTGCTACAAATTTTTGCTGTCATGCATGCTTGTTCTCTCGCGTATCTTTGCATGTACGCCCGAGCCCGGCGGCTCTTTTCAATAGCACGTCACATATATGTGTGGTTGCCAGCACGTGACGGACAGAACGCACAGATGCAGCAGTATAAAGAACATGACTGAACACACATTTTATTCTGCTTTAGTACCTCAAAAAACATAAAGGTGATAACAAGAACGAAAGAAACACGTGATGCGGTCCGAAAAGAAATTGGACTGATTACAGCCCTAGCTTTTCTTTCTCACCGTACTGTTCATAAAGTCAGTCAGTCAGTCCATAGATTTGATTTTTCGCTGTCAAAACCATTAATGTACATGGCTGGCAAGATCTGTGGGTCAACATGCTTCATTTTTCTTCCATCCTTCGGCTTCTCAACTAAAGCAACCGCGACGATCTCAAAAAAAAAAAAAACTAAAGCAACCGCGACAGGCCATTACATCTTGGACATAGATCATTCATTGCATAAATGCATCAGGACGCCGATTAGTTTATTGCCATAAGAAACATTGCTCTTATTCTTTCTTTTAACTAGCTAGTGCACAAAAGAAACTTGTTTAATCTGCAGCCTCGCTCTATGCTTTGTTTTGACAGCTCTAGCGTCTCTCAACCTTGGTTGGTCTTTCTCTCCACAAGCTCTTGGGGTGGTTTTGACGAGTCCCAGAGGTGATAATGACAAATTTTGTGGTGAGAATCATTGTCTAAAAAAATGTTGGTGAGAATTATTTTTTAGATAAAGAAAAGTTTATTTCATCTAGAAAATGAAACAGGTCCCGACCTCTTCGTCCAAAAATGAATGTAACCGTTATTTATTATAGAAACTTTTACCATGGGATAGACTCCGTCCCTATCACTATTGGTGAGAATTATTACTTGATCTGTGAAATTAGTCAATCTCAAAAACATATCGGAGTTCTATTCGCTATCACTATAATATACAATTTTGTGTCCTATTAGAGAAACAGAAGCTTGATTTGAATCGTGAGGATGGAGCAAGCGCAGCTGCCTGCGACCTGCCCAGCCCAGGCAAGCTATATGAGTAGACGAATAGTCATATATGACCTGCGAATAATGAATATATGACCCACAAAGTCTTGTCCTGTGCACCTCACATGAATCAATTATGTGCAAACAGTTTCCATCCACAGTGATGCTGCTGTTCTAGATTACCACGAGATATATTTTTGTTGCAACAGACCGATTTATTGACGGCCGTGTTTCTTTGAGGGTGGAAATATTTTTCCACCCCATTTAACTAATAATTAAGGGTATTAAATAAAGTTAGTTTACAGAATTATCTTCACAACATTGAACTATTTTGCGAGACCTATCTAATGAGGCCTTTGACCGCACGATTAGAGGATGGTTACTGTAGCATTACTGTAGCAAAACATGGATTAATTAGGCTTGTTAGATTCGTCGCGCAAAGTTACACTCATACCTAAAAGGGTTTTGCAAATAGACTTTATTTAGTGCTTCATGCATGTAAGATTCCCTTTGGAAATAAATTTTCGGGAACTCGTGAAACACGGCCGGGAGGTTGAATTTGGGAGTAAGATGTCACTTCGTAATCATTGCGATACTGTAGCATTTCGTTTGTATGTGCGAAAAATTGTCCAAAAATTAATTAATTAGGCTCAAAATGTTCGTCTCGCTGAGTACAACAAAACTGTGTAATTAGTTTTTAATTTTATCAACATTTAGTACTCCATACACGTTATGACATTTTGATGTGATGGGAAATCAATTTGGAAGTTGTCTTTTTGGAACTAAACAGGGTCTAAGAAGCCTAAGGGCCTGTTTGGTTCCAGGGACTAAAGCCAAAACGGACTAAAATTAGTCCCAAAAC
>OAMR01000638.1:498899-528511 GCA_900205405.1 Echinochloa crus-galli | reverse complement strand
TAACTCTCAACTTCAGAATTAAAGAATAGTAAATTAATCCAATATTGCATCCACAAATCACAAAAAATAAGTAATCGGCCCAAAGAATGAATATAACACTGATAATAGCCGGATTACTCATGAATTAATCAATTTGCTGCTGGAGTCACCCTAAATTTTGAATGGTTGGAGTAAACCGGTCTGACCGGTTCCCAAATCCGGTCTGACCGGTTTTAGGCGACTCGCTTGCATGAGCCATTGATCATAGCAAACGAAGCCGATTCTTCATCGGTTTTAATGTAGGAAGGACAAAACATATTTGTAGCAACTGAATAATTTTCAATCGGACAGACAAGCCCGATAAGCCCTTATTGTTTCATGTGCATCAATAAGATCGGTCATTAGAAAAATAATTATCACCATGCACCACCTCAGTCTCATCACCGATCCACTGAATAAGTAATTTATGCAAGGTAGACGGCACACATTGATTTGCATGAATCCAATCGCGCCCAAGAATTAAACTAAAGTTACCTTGCACCTTTGCAATGAAGAATACTGTGTCGAGTGTCTTGCTTCCAACAGCCAACTCTACGGAAGCAATTCCCTTTATATTTATATGATTATCTTCTCCCACGCCAGTAATCGTTGCATTTGTCTTGATCAGCTCTTCATCTTTCCCACCAAGTTCCTTGAAGAGAGTGTAAGGCATGAGGTTTACAACAGCCCCTCCGTCAAATGTATATCAAATATGTGTATAAAAAATAAAAAATAGCACTATAAATGTCCTTTCCAGTCAATTCTAGCTCGTTGGTACTAGGTTTATGGAATATAGCATCATGAGGCTCAAAGTGGAGACAAGCAACTTCTTCCTCTGGTACCACAAAGTCATCAAGAACCGAAACTGGTATTACTGATTCGGTTGACTGTTCTGTACCGGATTCTCTGAAACCGGTCTGACCGGTTGGTGAAACCGGTCTGACCGCTTTGGCTGTTGGCTGGCCAACTGACTTGATTCGCCATTTCTTGCCCTGAGGAACCACATGTTCATGATGGTTGAGTGTTTCGTCCCTTGGCATCTCTTTTTCCTGTTCCCTTTTCTCTTGATTGCGCAAACGCTGCAATTTTCTTTTTTGCGTATGAGTTAAACCCGATGGACACCACCTGGGTTGATAGTACTTGCTTGCTGCGTTGCTACTGCCGGCTTTATGATCATTAGCCAAGACAAATTTCTGAACCAAGAAACTAGCCGATTTTTCAGTGACCATCGGCCCTTTGCATTTGTTTTGCATGACCACCTTAATATTGCCGATTTGTGCAACATCGTCGGCTTTATCTTTCTCTTTAACCGTAGACTCAATCATCTTTCGAGTACCCACTTCCAGGCGCCTAGACTTGAAAATTCTTGATCTGTCTTGGGACAAACCGGTCTGACCGGTTTCACCTGATCAGCGGGCCGACCTTTTTTCGATGAACTCTCTTGCCCCCCGGGCCTAAATGTGTTAATAGTAATCTTCAGAGATTCCTTTCCATCCAGAGTTCTTCCAATCATCACCTTTCTAGCCGAAATTTTATCATTAACATTATTCGGCCTTGGCTCTCCAATGATCACATTTTTCTCTTTGGCTCATTCGTCTTGTTCCGGCCGAATAAGTATTTTGGGATTATTCAGATTCAAAGCATGAACAGATAAAAGAGCTTCATCAATTTGTGTTTCCGCTAGTAACAATCGTCCTTCATTAATGGCCGATTGTATCCGTCGACGGAAAATATTACAATCATTAGTTGCATGTAAAAAAGAATTATGCCACTTACAATATGCACGCCCTTTCAGATCCTCCGGTGATGGTATAGTATGGGACAATTTAACGTTGCCACTCTCGAGCAGTTCATCAAAAACACAATCACACTTGGCAACATCAAAAGTAAATTTTACTTCACTTTGCCGATTTTTCTGAATCGGTTTGAGCGAAGGGCAAGCACGTGGTTTGACCTTTGATGGCCAAACAAACTCAGCAGCATAAACTTTTTTACCTTCATCGTCCGAACTATCGTAATCATGATCAATGATACGTACGTTGGACTGATGAGCTTCAGCGGATTCTTTTGAGTTTCTTAACTTAAGCTCTAGGCTCATGACCTTCACTTGCAAGGGAGTTCACCTCCTGCAGCTGGAGTCGAGGTTGAGGCGGCGGCCGCGCGAGGGAAGCTGCGGCGGCGGCGAGGCGGAGTCGCGGCGGCCGCACGAGGGAAGCTACGGCAGCCGCGCGAGAGACTGCGAGCTGAATGGCGGCGGCGATGGCAGCTAACATGGACATGACATGGCAATGACGTGGCAGCTAACGTGGACATGAACTCAAGGCCCAATTGTGAAATAGGCCCAAAAGCTAGTGCAGTTTTTATTCAGCCCATCATCTCAAATAATTCAGCCATTTCAGCCCATTTTTGACATTTGCAATTCCAGCCCAAAACAATACACAAAACCCATGTAAACAGTACTACCATTTCAGCCCAACCCAAGAAATATAAAGCAGCCCATGTCAACAGCACATTAACATCTCAATCATACGAAAAAGTTCTCAACCAGAATCTGATCATACGCATATATACATCACATATTGTACATATTGTACATTTAGACCTAGAGGTGGGCCCCACGTCAGGAGTCGGACCCTAAAATTAAAACCTCGTGTTCACACTTTAAAATTTTAGTAAAATTGACCGAAATTTGTTGGAGATGACTACCAACAATATTTGCTATTGAAAATTTTTCATCTATCATAAGTGATAATTGCTTCATGAGATCAGATAGGTCGTTATTTACCTTAGGAAATTCTTCAACTTGACTATTAGTCACTTTGAAGGATGGCATGATGAATTCTTCGACCCTTCTGATGGAGCCACCATGATCCTTCTTGAAACCCTTCAAGAATTGCGCCTTGAAGTGTTCCATAGCAATCAGGTACTCCTTGCGCTCCTCTTCAGTGAGCTCCTCCATCGTCGCTGCGATGCTGTTGTCGTTGTCGGAATCGGAGATAGAGCCCATCTTCTTTGGAGAAAACTAGATCGGTTTTTAAACCAAGATCTTTGTCCCCAGCGGAGTCGCCAAAAAGTACGTTGACGTAAAGATGTGCCAACACACTCGAGAACGCACGAACGCGCAGCACGGCCGTCACAACGGCCAATACCCCGACCTCCCCGGGGAAAACCGGTCAGACCGGTTCCTGAAACCGGCCAGACCGCTTTCAGGCGGGAGATTCGTGAAGACCTAGAAACTTGAGCTCGGGAGGGACCCCGTCGGAGCTCAAGCAATCTAGGGTTGCTCTAGGGTCGGCAGGCCACCTAGAACGCCCTTGAACGCCGTAGAGACGAGCAAAGAACAGAGGATAGGGTTTGGAAGAGATTAGGGTTTGAGGGATAAAAAGTAAAGGACAAATGTGTTGGTTCGATTGGGAATACCTCAATCGGCCTTGAGCCTTTATATATATAGGCCGGGGAAGTCGTACCCCTTCCAAGTCGGTTACAATATGGGATTACATCAGAAAACCTAAACCTACTCGAATTACAGAACCAAACCGGTCTGACCGGTTTGGGAAACCGGTCTGACCGGTTTCCCTCGGGTACAAATCCTGTCGAAGTCATAACTCTCTCATCCGAAGTCCAAATCAGGCGTTATACATATGCATCTTGATCGTCTCGACGAGAGCTACGCAATGGTGAAGTCCAAACTGCATTTTTGACAATGTTACCAAAACCGGTCTGACCGGTTTGTGCACACCGGTCAGACCGGTTTGCACTGTGTGCCAATTTTGGATGTCAACGGTTGGCATGCCGTTTCCATTAGTTTCATTCGGATTATTATTATTGGATTTAGATTTGGACCAAACTATGAATTCAGGTTTTCCCATTCTCCGGCAAATAAAACGACAAAGCACATGAAAAACGAGGGTGCTTTTTTTTTGTGCGAGAGAGGGCAAATTAACTTGTGGTTTTGGGAACATGCAGATCGATCAAAATCGTTCTGGCCTGTTGGTCCGTGATTTCTCGACACAGTTCACCAAGACCAGCAGTGATAAAAAGAGTTGCAGAACACACCAAAGAAACTCGATCCCGTATTAGGGTTTCAAAAAATGTGTCCCCTCAAAATAGGGGTGGATATCGAGCGAGCTCAGCTCGTTTTGGCTCGACTCGTTCGAGCTTGTTAGCCAAACGAGCCAGCTCGGCTCGGCTCGTTAAGGAAAAGAGCAAAAATTTTGGCTCGGCTCGGCTCATTAAGCTCGCGAGCTGGCTCGTTAAGCTCGCGAGCTAAAATTAAATTTAAAATTGCCACAATAATATATATAATATAAAAATTATAGATTTATATGGTCCTAATACCTCCAAAATCTAATCAATTATACTATAATAATAAAATATAACCATAACATCATATAGAACTACGCATATAATATACATATATTATTATTAATTAATAATTTGATCATTAGTCTATTAAACCTTCTAGCTCGTTTGGCTCACGAGCAGCTCGCGAGCCGGCTCGAACTCGCTCGTTATACTAACGAGCAAAAACTCTTGCTCGGCTCGTTAGGAATATGCACCGAGCCGAGCCGAGCCGAGCCGGCTGCGATCCGAACGAGCTAACGAGCTCCGAGCATTTTGTCAAGCCCTACCTCAAAAGGAGCGCTTGGGATTCCTTGGTATCGTTACAAGACATGGATTACAATAATACCCTTGAACCGCCTTTACATATCAATGACCGACCTTCTACACAACTCGGAGGTTGGGTTACAAGGGTAATTTCAACAGCATGGCGTGTACAATTTGAATTCTTCTACCTAATTACCCAACGCATGCCTACTCTTAAGCTTCGCAGGACCTTCACGCCGGGAGTCAATAGTTCTTCGCGACCCATAATCTTCAAAGATCTTTCATATGAACAATCGAAGGTGCGCCTTAGACTCCCAAAGGTCTCTTTAGCACTTCTCCGACCTTCCATTTATGCTTTCCCCTTCTTTGACCGTTCGCCCTGACAAACGGAGATGCTCGGGGACCTCGTACCTGAGCTTCGCTAACTCCTATCTTTTTGCCATGTTTCCCGATTCGAAGGTGATTGCCTGCGACCTCTTGTGGTAACTGACCTTAGAGTCACCTTCGATTTCCTCTTAACCTTGTTGACTGTTATGGCCTAACAATTTCGGAGGTCCGACCTGCTCGAAATCTGACCCCCAACATGGCCAATCATCCATTCAGCGTAAGCTCGACATAAGTACTCTTTTGATCCAAATGACGGTGACAAACCAAACAATGACCATGTTCGCGCGCGCCGAGCTGCTGCAGGCCAGCGTGGATCTACGCCATCACGCCCTTGCATTGGCTACATCAAATCCATGGTGTTGACACAAAAGTGCGCCAACACACTCGAAGTCGCACGAATGCGCAGCACGGCCGTCACCACGCCAACACCCGAAGCTTCCTGAATAAACCGATCTGACCGGTTTCCAGAAACCGGTTTGACCGCTTTCTGGCAAGAACTCGCGAAGACCTAGAAACTCAAGCTCGGGAGGGACCCCGTCGGAGCTCAAACAATCTAGGGTTGCTCTAGAGTCGGCATGCCACCTAAAAAGTCCTTGAACGCCGTAGAGACGAGCAAAGAACAGTAAATTGGGGTTGGAAAAGATTAGGGTTTGAGAGACAAAAAAGTAGAGACAAATATATGTTGATTCGATTGGAATAACTCTCAATCGGCCGTAGCCTTCATACATATAGGCCAAGCCGGGGAAGTCGTACCCCTTTCAATTCGGTTACAATACGGGATAAAACACGAAATCCTAAACCTACTCGAACTTCAGACCCAAACCTGTGACCGGTCAAACCGGTCAGACCGGTTTGTCCCTGGCACCTGTCAATTTTGGCTATCAACACATGGCCCTCCGGTGCGTCATCAAGCTCGGCGTCGCCGACGCCATCCACCGCCGCGGCGGTAGGGCGCCCCTCGAGGACCTCCTCGCCGAGCTCTCCCTGGACGCGAGCAGGCTCCCCTGCCTTCACCGCGTCATGCGCGTGCTCGCCACGTCGGGCCGTCTTTGCAGAGGGTAGCGACGGCGGCGAGTACCGCCTCACCGCCGTCTCGTCGCTGCTCGTGGACGACGGTCACAAGCAAGCTCTCCAATGTATCCGGCCTCCCTGCTCTTCTCTCCAAAATCAAATATGCAGACAAAGCAAAAAGACCACCGCTGCAAATGAATAGTACCTCTCCATCTCACTGCTAGCAAATTAAACCAACGACTCATGCATTTTCCTTCCCCTTCTCCCTAGCTTATTCATCCAGCAAGCAAGCAGGCAGCCGTTTCAATCCTCTTCCCTTCTCCCGTGCCGGCCCTGAGTTTTTGGAGGCCCGGGGCGAAACAAAAATCTAAGGCCCTCTTGTGGTCTCGCCGTTGGGCCCGTCGTCGCGCTCGGCGCTCACAGCCTCGCGCGTCTTGCGTCCAGCCGGCGGCCGCCGATCCGCGACTCCGCGTCGCCGCCGCCGCAGACGAGGACTCGTGGACGCGGAGTCAAGTCAAGCTAGTTTGTGTGTGCGTGTAGCTTCTCGTGGTCGTGGACGCTAGTACTTTCTCCATTTTTTTTAATATGGTCTCGATCCTTCTCACAGAAGCCAGCCAGAAAATCCAGACCGGTAACTTCACGTCTTCGATACTGGGCCAAATATTAATACTACTAGGGGCAATTGGTTCGCTGCCCAGGGCAGCCTGCATCGCATCCACCAGCCAGGCTCAGCTGGGACAGGCCGGATGCATGCACGGTCCTTTTGTTTGGTTGCGCGAATGTGCAGACACAGGATAAAAGCATCGAATGAGTAAGTCGTCCACCAGCAGCCAAGCTGCTTGCTTTTCTCCCACACGGCCTCATCTCTTTCATGCATCAATCCCTTACTCGTGTAGACACCACATCCACGGCAGTACGGCACCACATTCCTGTTCTTCTTCCATGCGCAACAGTCACACGGCTCCTTCACTATCCTTCTCCACAAGCAAGCTCTCCAATGTATCCGGCCTCCTTGCTCTTCCCTCCAAAATCAAATATGCAGACAAAGCGAAAAGAGCACCGCTGCCTCTAAATGAATAGTACCTCTCCATCTCACTGCTAGCAAATTAAACCAACGACTCATGCATTTTCCTTCCCCTTCTCCCTAGCTTATTCATCCAGCAAGCAAGCAGGCAGCCGTTTCAATCCTCTTCCCTTCTCCCTCATCGTCAATCATGCTATTGCTGCTCAAGTTCGTGCTCCTCCATCAACATGACCATAGGACTATAGGAGCATCGCCCATAGGAACCCCATGTGGCTGTCTCGCTGCATAGCCCACCGAAGGCCTTTGCCTTACACTGTCCACGAAGGACACGGACCGGACAGCGTTCTTTGCCTACCGTGGCTGGCGGTTGGCCAACCCACCAGCGTCGATTCCGCTCAAGATCCCGCCCCCGGCCCGGGAACCGGTCCTCAACACCAAGCTGCCTCCCTAGGCCTCGTTCGTTTTCACCGGAACGGCCCGGAAGGAGGCCCATTCCGGGTGGATCGAACCGGCCTGTTTCAAAAACAGGTCCACGGTGAAATTGCTGTTCGGTTTGAGCCGGCCCGGAAAAGAAACTGGCCCGGAATCAAATTTCTATGTTGCCCACGGCCCGGAACGCATCCACTACTCAGACCCTCTGGCTCGGAACCGGGCGACGACGACGCATGCGAGGTGAGAAGCGCTGGCGGCGCGGGAGGCAGCAAGGCGCCGCGAGGGGACGGCGTGGCGGCGCGACTCATCCTCAGTGGCGACGGTCTCCCATCCGACGTCCACTATCTCCGCCGCCTTCTCGCCGGTATTGCACCGTCCTGCTCATCCTTCCCCTCTTCTCTCCTTCTCATAGATTCTTGGTCCAGTGATTCCCCAAGTATAGATGGAGGAGGGCATATGCTAGCCGCTGGTTGATTTCGATCCGTTCGTTTCTTGCTTGCTCGATCCGTTCGATTCAAGTTCTAGGTTGGATGATTTCCCTACGCTATTGTGTCTTTTCCCGAACTCCTCTCTCCATTGGAGGGATCTTGGTTAGTGGTAATATGTCTGGTAAAATCCCCTATTTGATCCGTGGTAGTGATGTTCTGTTATTACTGAATAGGCAGCTGCCAGATCCGTTGTAGTGATGTTCTGTTACTACTGAACACGATGGCTCTAACATCCAGTCAGTATCCTGGAAACTGGAGTGTAGAAAACATATGAACCTCCGGCGTTGTTAAGTAACATGTATCCGTAGAAAATCAAATGAACTGTTCAGAAACCACACCACCGAAATTACTTGAAACCTGCCTGTCAAGCATTGCTGTTTAGTAAACTTGCTCATTTTCAGAAGCACAAGCATTGCTGTTTAGTTTGTTAGGTACCTAGTAGAGGTCCAGTTCATTGACTGATGACATTACTGTACAATTTGAATTTTGTAGCTACCTAGTTGTGACATGTGTTTGATTTGTGGTTAGTACGGCCTGATAAATTGAAGCACAATAGGAGGTGCCATTAAGAAAAATAATCAATATCTGTCTCGTGGAACCATATGTTGATGCCAATGAACAATAGTATGTGGCACTGCTTTGTGTACTAACTGAATTGCATATATGTTTTGACAGACACTTGCTAATGTTCTGTGTGTGCTTGTTGTATTCTATTCAATCTTCTATTGATGGTCATGTTTTTAAAACAGAGCAGTTTCTTTTACTGGCCTGCTCTCATCTAGTGCATGTACTGCCATGAAATTTGTTTACAAGAGCTCAACTCCATTATTTTCTAGTGTCTTTGTTCATATCATTCTATTGTCCAGTTCTACTAGTCTGTTCCTAGTAAATTGCTTGCTTCATAGAGTCACTGATTTGCATATGAAATCTTGTTGGGGAACAGTAACAAATCTTGCTTCGTAGAGTCACTGATTGGGAAACCAATCTTGCTTGAGACATAGGAACTTCTGAACTAGGGAGCATTGCTTGTCCTGCTGTACAGTAATTTATACATACTGATAATGGACAATGCAGGACAAGATGTATTTGAGTATTACGCCTGAACTACTTTAGTATTTCTGGTAGTGTATTACTAAAATGGTTTTCAATTGGTTTTAACTGCATATGTATTAGTAAAAAAGTTTTTCTGGTGCTACTGTCATGGGATCAGTGAGAAGAACTGAACTGAAAATCTGGTTCTAGTGTTATTTATGGGGTAGTTGCTCTTTTTGGATTTAATCAACACTTAGAACTGAAAGTCCAGTGTTTATTTTCTCAAAACAAAACTGTTCACTTTTGCAATTTTCTCTAGTAGTGCATTGCTATTCAGTTTCTTAACCTGTTCAGTTTTAATTGAGCTTTTTTCTCCTGGTCTTTTTCTCCTTGAGTAGCTAGACCATAGTTTTTACAATCCCATGTGTGAGTACTGTGGAGACATCTGTCTATTGTTGTATGCCTGCTTATACAAACAGTCGGCGTTTCAGTGATCCCCTGATGGCAATCACCATCGTTTCTTTGAGTCGATCTGTCTGTGAAATTGTTCTTTGACTCTATGTGTGGATAGTGTGGTTCTTGGCTAATTTTAGCATTAATTTTAGCAGTATAGCGTCATATGGTGATGTAAGCTTATCCATTTTATGGGTTAAATTACTCTTAATTGTATCACTTGGTGTAGATTAGTGATTGAAGTTCCTGGATTTCTCTGCACATGAGAGCACTTCAGTTCTGATCCGATCTGATTTATATGTTTTCTGTTACTAATTGGTTGAATGCCTCTGTATAAAACTGAAACTTTCTTCTTTCTGTGGTTTCAGTTCTCAGCTGCGTGGCAGTTTGTTGGAGAAGAGGCTTGGACTTGATTTGATGCCAGCGTAGAAGTGTAGTAACTTCTGTGTAGAACTTCTGTTCTGTTTTGGTGCCATGTTGATCCTAGTTCAATCTAGCAACCCGAACATGAATTTTTCTCCTTGGAGACTTTGGGACTTGATTCTAGCTTACTCTGTATTATTTATGTTCCAACAGTTTTGGGACTAGATTGTGTTCAACGACAAAGTCGAATGCTTGGCAGCGATGGTTGGTAAAAGAATATTGTGCTCTCTTTTTTCTATCTGCTGAATATCCCTGCCAGTTCCCTACCTGCATTCCTGCCAGCCGAACATGTTACTAGGGGCAGTATCCAGAAACCCCACCTGGTTTCAGTGACACAACCGGAATCACTCAATCCATGTCTGGATTAAATCAGACAAATCAGACCCTGGTTTCAAACCTCTGCAACCGAACGAGCCCTTAAGCAGCTACGAGCCTACGACTCATCTTCCTCCGTGATGGTTCGAATCTGCAGGACCAACAGCGACTATTCTGTCCGAGAGTAGCGTGCACTCATCCTTGATCTGTGACCGCCGAGCAACAAACTCCATGGACTCTAGAGCTGGGACTTGGGCCGTGCTATCTATGGGCCACCCGAAGCACGACGTTTTGGCACGACCTAAAGCACGGCACGGCACGATAAATTATGGGCCGTGCCGGCACGACACGAATGCGAGGGCCGTGCGTGCCTAGGATCTCGGCGCGATGGGCGGCACGGTACGGCACGAAGATGGCCCATTGCACTAATATATATGGTTACTCATATATTTTTTTATTTGTCTTTCCTCAAACCTAAAATAACTACTACTATATAAAAAATCATAAAAAATATTTGTAAAATGAGAAAATTGGCAGCATTTTTTATGACTACATGGCAATCTTAATATTCACCAACAATATCCAATGGCAAGATTCATTTAATCCATTAGTTTTTTAAATTCTTGTATCATATAAAATAATAGTATATATGAATATACGAACAGTCGTAAAATACAAACACATGTATTTTGAGAGCCGTGTTTGGGCTGGCACGGCACGAACGCGGGTCACCGTGCCGTGGGCCGTGCTTGGACCTAGGTAAAAGCTTGTCGTGCCGGCGCGGCATGGCACGACGTGCCTTGCGTGCCTAAAAGTCTAGGCACGAAGCAGCCCGCGGCCCGCAAGGGCCGGGCCGTGCCCAAGTCCCACCTCTAATGGACTCTAGGCCACCGTAGAAGCCACCTGCATCGGGACGTGGACGTGGACTTTGAGGGCGGGGCCAACGTCAACACCGACACAATGACGCCGCAATCTTGCTAATCCTGGTAGCGGCGGTGGCTCCTCACGGCGAACCGCTCGTGAATCGCTTCGATCTGCTAACTCGGCAACAAGCATCCCGTCGCAAATAATCTTCCGCCGCTGCACCTCATGCTGCTTCCTGCAGTCTTTTTCCTCGCCTTTGCGTAGGCCGAATCCTCCATGATGTTGCGTGTGATCAAATTCAAGGGCCACACGTTTGTCGCGTTATGAAGGCAGGGACATAGCCACGCGACCGTGAGAGGTTGAGCAGGACTCGTAAACGAACAGAAAAGGAAACCAAAATATGCAAACGCGATGGTGCGAGGCTGAGCTGGACTCGTAAACGAAGAGAAAAGGAAAGCAAATATGCAAAAAGTACTAATATATAAGGGTTTATTTGTAAAATTATGACGTACCGCTGAATCAATCCTTGCTTTATAATTAGGTAGAGATTACACTTATTTTCTATTAAACACATGCGTGACGCACATACATTTATACTTATCTATATCTATATATTATATCTATACTATAAAGATCCAAAACTTTCAAGGGCGACGTACCCACAAATCAACCACAGTAGAATTATTTTTAAACCTAAGATTTTCGTCGGACTCTTTAGTCATACTTTTGAAGGAATCATAAAACGTTACGACACGCGCTTGCGTGGAATAGTCGAGTTCGTAACAAATACGGTGCCTTCTAATACACGCGCATGTCGCGCGTGCACTCAGCTAGTATATATACTATATATAAAGATTCAAAACTTTCGAGACCGACGGGCCCACAAATCAGCCATAGTAGAACTTTTTCGGACCTAAGATTTTCGTCGGACTCTTTAGTAAAACTTTTGAAGGAATAATAAAACATTACGGCACGCGCTTGCGTGGAATAGTCGAGTTCGTAACCAATACGGTAACTTCTAATACATGCGCGTGTCACGTGTGCACTCTCCTAATATATTATAAAGATCCAAAACGTTCATCATAAAATATCAGGACTCATCATGGTTTAAATTTCACACGCCTCGCGGTCTAGATGCCCAGGACTCTACGCTCAAGAATAAATACCAGGACTCCTGTGGCACGCGTATAATGAAGGTAGCACATACGTGCGTGTCGCGCATATTTGCTAGTAAGTTTAAAATTCGGATGAAACTTGTCAAAGGGGGTGTTTAGTTCCTGGAAAAAGGTGAAAAGTGAAGTGAAAAAGTCACATCAGACACTGTAGCACTTTTCGTTTGTTTATGGTAAACATTATCCTACCATGACCTAACTAGGCTCAAAAGATTCGTCTCGTCGTGTACATCAAAATCATGCAACTAGTTTTTTTATTTACTCACGTTTAGCACTCCATGCATGAGGAGAGAGATTTGACGTGATAGGTGAATAGTGAAGTTTGAAGAGAGAATTTTTGAAAGTTTGATGATTTGACCTGGAACTGTTTCCAAAATGTTTTGCGTAGGAGCAGAGAACAAGGAGTCGTACTCGAAGCGAATCCAATCACGAACGGCTGTGGAGGAGCTATAAAGGTGCCGCGGGGGCCTTAGAGCATCTCCAGCCCAGGCCTCTAAACTGAAGCCACCAAAACCAGTATAGGGGCCCAACTCAAATGTATAGGGGCCTGAAATTAGATCCAACTCCAGCCCAGGCCTCTATTTTCCTGTGGACCCCGTCTGTCAGCCAGCGAGAGAAAAAACATCCCGTCCAGCAGGCGCCGCCGTCCTCCCGACGCTCGCCACCCTCCCCACCAGCACGCGCCGCCGTCTTCCCGGCGCCGGCCAGCGGGAAAAAGGATCGACCGCACCCGCACCCGTCGTGGCCAAGCGCACGCCGCCGTCCTCCCTCTCTCCCTCCCGCAACTCTGGCGACCTAAATTTGCAATCTTTGCGTGCCGCGCCAGCGTCTCTCCCACGTGCCGCCTCCTCGCCGCCTCGTGGACGAGGGGCCGCACCGCCTCGTGTCCGCGGTCGCACCACGGGCGTCGTCTACCGATTCGTCGACGGCGCGCACTACGGCCGCTTCCTCGTCGCGGAGTTCCCCTTCATTCACCACTCTGCTCGGCGACCACACAGGTAGAGTGTGGATTCAACAAGTTCAATCGAAAGTTCCATTCACAAGTTCCATCCAAAAATTCACTAGCAGTAGCAGATCCAACAGTAGAGATTCAGAGCTTCAGATTCAGTAGCAGCAACCCAATGCATGGTCCCTGTGTTCATTCAATTCGGTCTGTATAGCTCATGAAAGGGACATGATATTGCCCGAACCTGGTCTTGATGATGCATCTCTGAACATTTTACTTGTCTGAACCTCATCTTTGAATGGTTAACTGAAGATGCGCAATTTCTTCGAATGGGACCATATCCATGTTGGAAAAGGATACATCTCTTGATGCATCTCTGAACATTTTACTTGTCTGAACCTCATCTCTGAACATTTATTTTTGTTGTGCCAGATGTCGCGGTCTCAGAGGCTTCAGCGGTTGATGGATGAAGAGGAGGAGGATTCCGATGACGACGACATGTTCTTTGTTGGTGCTATTCTTGCCGGATTGAAGAGGAAAAAGAACAAGAAAAAATTCCGTGGATCTTTGCCGGGCCGCCAAAGCGTGCCAAGAGATGTCCTAGTAGGTCATGAGAAGATTTACCGGGACTACTTCGCAGACAACTCTGTTTACAATGCCAAGCACTTCAGAAGGAGATATCGAATGTCCAAGGCACTTTTCTTGCGGATAGTAGCTACGGTGGAGGCTCACGACGAGTACTTCCGTCAGAAGCCTGATGCACTTGGTCGTCTGGTCCCAGAGCACACAGGCACATAGCCTGCAACACACGCAAAAAAGAGGCCTCTGGTCCCAGAGCACGGCAACACCAGAGCACGGCTGCAGCCTTCCAGAGCCAATTTACTAGTCCCAGACAGAAAAAATTTTCAGTTCAAAACCTGCTGCAACAGCATAGCATTATCTAATACTAGGGACTATCAGCAGGCAAACTACTGAACAGGTTCAGCACATACACATCACACCAGCACATACACAACAAAATTCTGGGATAAAAATATCCATAATCCAGAAGAGAATGAATAAAAATATCAACCATATCCATAATCCAGGGGTGCTACTGGTTCTGGTACAGCAATATTTTGCCCACAATGTTGATAAATTACATAAGCACATAAATCAGTTTTTCCTATCAGCTCCTATCAGAAACTCAGTTCCCACAATGCTGGACCCTTCACCTACACGCTGCCATGTTCACTTGCACAACTCGTAGCAGGTCCTCTCGATGACTTGACTGAGGCCACCTTTGCCCTTGCAATTTCTTCTCTCATGGCCAGCACATACGCCTTTTGGCTTTCATCCATATTGGAGACATCGCAAAACATTATCTTTTGTTCTTGTTCCCATTGTAGCCGACGTTCCTCAATTAACACCTTCCGCTCCTCGAGCTCCCTGTTTGATTTATTCTGCAGATCCCATTGTAGATGACGTTCTTCAATGGACACCTTCCGCTCCTCGAGCTCCTTGTCCGACTTCCATCTTTCTTCCCTCTTCTTCTGTTCCTCGGTCTTCATTTGCACAAAGCTGCTCAACACCTCAGCATACTCATCTTCTCCTTCTTTCTTCTTTAGTTTCTGCTTTGCTTGCTTTCGCCCCGGTGGTCGCTCGGCAGCAGGCTTGGAAGAATTAGGTGCTGGTTCATCTTGATGATTTGACCTGGAACTGTTTCCAAAATGTTTTGCGTAGGAGCAGAGAACAAGGAGTCGTACTCGAAGCGAATCCAATCACGAACGGCTGTGGAGGAGCTATAAAGGTGCCGCGGGGGCCTTAGAGCATCTCCAGCCCAGGCCTCTAAACTGAAGCCACCAAAACCAGTATAGGGGCCCAACTCAAATGTATAGGGGCCTGAAATTAGATCCAACTCCAGCCCAGGCCTCTATTTTCCTGTGGACCCCGTCTGTCAGCCAGCGAGAGAAAAAACATCCCGTCCAGCAGGCGCCGCCGTCCTCCCGACGCTCGCCACCCTCCCCACCAGCACGCGCCGCCGTCTTCCCGGCGCCGGCCAGCGGGAAAAAGGATCGACCGCACCCGCACCCGTCGTGGCCAAGCGCACGCCGCCGTCCTCCCTCTCTCCCTCCCGCAACTCTGGCGACCTAAATTTGCAATCTTTGCGTGCCGCGCCAGCGTCTCTCCCACGTGCCGCCTCCTCGCCGCCTCGTGGACGAGGGGCCGCACCGCCTCGTGTCCGCGGTCGCACCACGGGCGTCGTCTACCGATTCGTCGACGGCACGCACCACGGCCGCTTCCTCGTCGCGGAGTTCCCCTTCATTCACCACTCTGCTCGGCGACCACACAGGTAGAGTGTGGATTCAACAAGTTCAATCGAAAGTTCCATTCACAAGTTCCATCCAAAAATTCACTAGCAGTAGCAGATCCAACAGTAGAGATTCAGAGCTTCAGATTCAGTAGCAGCAACCCAATGCATGGTCCCTGTGTTCATTCAATTCGGTCTGTATAGCTCATGAAAGAGACATGATATTGCCTGAACCTGGTCTTGATGATGCATCTCTGAACATTTTACTTGTCTGAACCTCATCTCTGAACATTTATTTTTGTTGTGCCAGATGTCGCGGTCTCAGAGGCTTCAGCGGTTGAGGGATGAAGAGGAGGAGGATTCCGATGACACTTGGTGTGGAATGACGAGGTGCAAATGGCTATTAAGGAGAAAAAGGAATGTTTCAAGCGCCTTCACCTTGATCGGAGTGCAGCCAATATCGAGGGCTATAAATTAGCAAAGAGGGCTGCAAAGAGAGCTGTGAGTGTAGCAAAGGGTCGTGCATATGATAACCTTTATCAGCGGCTAAGCACGAAGGAAGGGGAGAAGGATATTTATAGGATGGCGAGGATCCGCGAGAGGAAGACAAGGGACATCAACCAAATCAAATGCATCAAGGATGGGACGGACGACTTCTGGTGAAGGATGAGGAGATCAAGAACAGATGGCGAGAGTACTTCGATAAGTTATTTAATGAGGAGAATGGTTCGACGCTTGAGCTGGATGACTCATTTGACGACGCCAACAGACGTTTTGTGAGGAGAATTCATGAGGCAGAGATTGCGGAGGCTTTGAAGAGGATGAAGGGAGGTAAAGCGATGGGTCCTGATGGTATCCCCATTGAGGTGTGGAGATGCCTGGGTGACAGAGCAATAGTATGGCTGACTAAGCTTTTTAACCTCATTTTTAGGTCAAACAAGATGCCTGAAGAATGGAGAAGAAGTATATTAGTACCGATCTTCAAGAACAAGGGAGATGTTCAAAGTTGTACTAACTACCGTGGGATTAAGCTGATGAGCCATACGATGAAGCTTTGGGAGAGGGTTATCGAGCATCGCCTTAGGAGAGTGACAAGTGTGACCCAAAACCAGTTTGGGTTCATGCCTGGAAGGTCGACCATGGAGGCGATTTTTATAATACGACAACTCATGGAGAGACATAGGGAGCAAAAGAAGGACTTGCACATGGTCTTTATTGACCTCGAGAAGGCATATGATAAAGTACCAAGAAATGTCATGTGGTGGGCTTTGGAGAAGCACAAAGTCCCAACTAAGTACATTACCCTTATCAAGGATATGTACAAGGATGCGATGACGGTTGTCCGCACTTATGGTGGAGACAGTAGTGATTTTCCAAATAAAATAGGTCTGCATCAGGGGTCAGCATTGAGTCCTTATTTATTTGCTCTGGTGATGGATGAGGTCACAAGGGATATACAAAGTGATATCCCTTGGTGTATGCTCTTTGCTGATGATGTGGTGCTAGTTGATGAGAGTAGAGCAGGTGTTAATAGGAAGTTAGAGTTGTGGAGGCATACGTTAGAGTCCAAAGGTTTCAGACTTAGCAGGACTAAGACCGAGTACATGATGTGCGATTTCAGTGGGACTAGATATGAAGATGGAGATGTCAGGCTTGATGGGCAAGTGGTGGCCGAGAAAGATACCTTTAGGTATTTAGGATCGATGCTGCAAAAGGATGGTGACATTGATGAAGATGTTAGGCATAGAATTTCAGCCGGTTGGTTGAAATGGCGTCAAGCTTCTGGTGTCCTCTGTGACAAGAGGGTACCACAAAAGCTAAAAGGTAAGTTCTATAGGACGGCGATTCGCCCGGCGATGCTATACGGTGCTGAATGTTGGCCTACTAAAAGGCGACATATACAACAACTGAGTGTAGCAGAGATGCGTATGTTGCGTTGGTTTTGTGGTCACACAAGAAGGGATAGGATACAGAATGAAGATATTCGAGATAGAGTCGGAGTGGCACCAATTGAGGAGAAATTGACGCAACATCGGTTGAGATGGTTCGGACATGTCCAACGGAGGCCTCCTGAGGCGCCGGTGCGTAGTGGGGTTCTACAGCGGGCCAATAATGTTAAGAGAGGTAGAGGGCGACCCAAACTAACTTGGGACGAGTCGGTTATTAGAGACCTTAAAGAGTGGAATATCTCTAAGGATTTAGCTATGGATAGGAGCGCTTGGAGACTAGCAATTAATGTGCCTGAGCCGTGATCTTTGCTTTCTTTTCTGCTTTCCTCTAACTCTTTTTCTGTTTTTTTTTTGACCTTTTGGGTTTCACCTCTAGCCTACCCCAACTAGCTTGGGACAAAAGGCTATGTTGTTGTTGTTGTTGTTGTGGACATATTGTAACTTAAGTTTGTTCTGATATATCCTGCTAGAGCTAATTATGTTAGAGCTAATTATGTGTTCTCACATGGCTCGGCTTCTTGAGAGGGACTCTCTGTGAAATACTCGTACTACTACTGATGAGATCATGGAAAACAGCAGCATCACTACATTTCAAGAAGCATTTTCAAGCAGCTTGTGCAGAGCCATGCAGATGGTAAATGCAATTAAACCATAACACAAGAACACATAACATGCTGATGTTAAACTGTTGGATCTGCTGCTTGCTGCAATGCCAGATAGTGAAAAAATGAGCATGCAGAAAGATCATTTTCCATTCAGATAACAATGCAATATTCAGATAAGAAAATATTCTGTCAAAGCACAAAATTCTGAACTGAACAACAGATAGCCCTGCAGATAGCACCTGGGATCTGGACAGGTTCTTTGGAGTATCATACACACTTTACTCAGATAACAAGTTCAAAACATAAGGAGCTTCTTCAGTGAAACACATCACAGTACAGCACATGTACACTATTACAGCAGAAGGTCTGAATTTCATAGAAACAAAAGGAATGGAAATTTGCAACCAGTCAGATAACAAGTTTCACATTTGAATTCAGAACATAACAAGTTTCTTCAGATATGGGATGAGTACAGACTTGGCAATTCGAATTGGACATATTGCTCCTGAACACACAGTACACAGACAACACAGTTTATTACATAGAGTACTTGGTCCACCAATAAATTACCATCCAAGCAATATTCAGGAGTATGCAAGGAAATAAACTCTCCTATCAGCTCCTAACTAGAACCACCTGCACAGTACAGTTCTCAATGGCAACATAAAAACAGGTAGCTCCTACACGCTGCCATGTTCACTTGCACAACTCGTAGCAGCTCCTCTCGATGACTTGACTGAGGCCACCTTTGCCCTTGCGATTTCTTGTCTCATGGCCATCATGTATGATTTTTGGCTTTCATCCATAGTGGAGACATCGCAAAACATTATCTTTTGTTCTTGTTCCCATTGTAGCCGACGTTCCTCAATTAACACCTTCCGCTCCTCGAGCTCCCTGTTTGATTTATTCTGCAGATCCCATTGTAGATGACGTTCTTCAATGGACACCTTCCGCTCCTCGAGCTCCTTGTCCGACTTCCATCTTTCTTCCCTCTTCTTCTGTTCCTCGGTCTTCATTTGCACAAAGCTTCCCAACACCTCAGCATACTCGTCTTCTCCTTCTTTCTTCTTTAGTTTCTGCTTTGCTTGCTTTCGCCCCGGTGGTCGCTCGGCAGCAGGCTTGGAAGAATTAGGTGCTGGTTCATCTTGTTGTGATGTTGTTGCAGACTGGCTTTGCCTTTTTTCTTGCTGTTTCTTCATTGCTTCATGTACCGACATAAATTTCTCGGAGTGTCGGACCTCCGTCCAACAATGAACGAAGACACAACCTTTGGCTCCACCAAAAGATTTCTGAGCTAGTTGGATCTGCAACAAACAAGCAAAAGATAAGTGCATGATAAGTACAATGGTCAAAAGTACATGTTCTGTAAAACTAAGAAACGTACATGTTCTGTGAAGGGAACACCACTTGGACGTAGACGTTCTATTCCCTCAAAGCATGCTTGAAACTTTAAGCACTCCTTTTGAATGATTCCCCATCTTTTTTCAAGAGAAGTAGCATTCCTCTCAGAGTCAAAAGTCCTGTTCTCATGGTAGTGTTCTGCTATACGGTTCCAGTAAGTTGTGCGTGGTTGACCATTCGTATTTATAGCATCGTAGGTTATATCCATCCAAGACCAGCACAACTGGATGTCCTCATCACGACTGTAATTGCCTCCCCGCCCTTTGCCACTTTCTTGTGTGAGAGCATCCACTGGAGTTTCAAATTCTTGTGTCAACATGCCCGTAAAGAATTGTGAACTAGACATGGGATCCTAGAAAAAGTCAATTAACTTTAATTAGATCAGATAGCAGAGGCGCTATGCTTCAATTAACTATCTAAATCTACAGCACCTAAGCAGACAACATTACTTCGTCATGTACCAAAACCACATTGGTGAAATCTGAAAACATGCCCCTGAATCTGAAGATTGAGAATGAGGCTGTGCTACTGATATTTGAAGGTGATGCTATAAGCTATTATACTAGAAAACTAAAGTGCATGTTGACACAGCCTCATCTGTTTGGTTCTTGAGCCATCATTATCTTTCTGTAGTCATCTGTTTTTTCACATGAGATCATCTGTTTTTTCATCTGTTTTTTTCACATGACTACAGAAAGATAATGCATTGAAGCCAAGAACCAACAATCAGAAATTACACAGATCACATATAATCACTTGTTATTTGGAAAGGCAGGAATGATCACATATAATCATACTTGTCCAATGCTTGGCACAGATAACTAATAATCATACTTGGCACATATAACTAATAATCCAATGCAAGGTTCTTATTCATTTTAGAAGATATAATCTGATAGCTGATGCCAGTCAGTAATGCCAGGATAAGCATAAGCCAAAAGGTCAGGAGCAACCATCTAATAACAAATTAGCACAGGCCAGCCTAATTTCGTTCAACAAACTCTCCCAAAGAGTTAGTGGAAGGCAAAAGCCTTGATTAGGATAAAAATACAAGAACCAGTAATCATTGCTACAAATTGGCACATCTCAAGCTACTTTCAGAGTTACAGAGTTTCAGAGGCAACATTCAACACAACAAATTCAGAATAGCAGATACTTTTGGCAAGCAACAAATTGAAGCAAAATTTAATACAGTGATAGTTTAACAGGCATAAACAAGTAAAGCAGTAGATTATGTGAAAAAGAATTGGAAGAACAATCTTTACATTGAGGTTGAGCTCCTGGTCGGCCGTCCAATCGAAATGCGGTGTCCTGGTCGGGCTCCAGACATCACCGGTGGCCTGCTCATCCATTGTTGGTGTTGATGTTGAGCTTCTAGTGTCCCAAGCGCCCTCACTGAAGGTTGACATGTTGGTGTTGTAGTGCAACGGTGCCGACAAGCTGGTGTTGTAGAGTGACGGCGACGCGAAGTAGGTTGGTCTGGCGACTGGTGGACGCAGGCCGCTGCTGCCGCCGGGCGCGAGCTCTGCGCCGGGACCTGTCGAGGACGTACGTCGCGTCTGTCGGGAGGAATCGACGCCACGAAGGACGGCCGCCGTTTCTTGGGGGTAGGGGTAGGGCGGCGCTTGAGTGGAGCTTCGCCGGAGGCCATGTGCGGCGCCGGCGCCGGCCTTGGCTCTCCCCGCCAACCCTGCTGCATGGCCGCCGGTGCTGACCTTGGCTCTCCCCGCCGCGCCTGCTGGAAGGCCTCCCCGCCGAAGATGTCGCGTCGTAGCCCCGCCGCTCCTCCTGGTAGGTCCTGCTGGTAGCCCGCCGCCCGCCGTCGCATCGCAGCCCCTGGAAGCCCGCCCCGCCGTCGCGCCTCCCGTGGTTCGCCCCGCCGGCCTGGAAGGCCGAATCCGGCGGGCCTTCCTCTAGCGGCTCGGATCTACCGGCGAGGGGAGGAACTTCGGCGTCGGCGGGCGGCGCGACGAGCTCCGGCGGAGCCATTGGTGGGCGGCGGCGTTGGGGAAAGCGTGGTGGGGCGTCGGGGGAAAGCGCGACGGGCGTGGGGGCGTCGGGGGAGGGGGGATAGAGGGCCTCCAGATGTAGGGGCTCTGGACCAAAATTTGGTTGCCTCCACAAAATAGTGGCCCGGTTAGAGACCCGGTTGGAGTTGTTTTTTTACTTGGGTGACTAAAACGAGGAATAGAGGCCATTTAGGGCCCGGCTGGAGATGCTCTTAACTTTCCCCAACGCAAAACGAGAGGTCTAAGCCAATCCTACACACAGCCCGAGTAAAAAGAAAATCCTCACCAGTCACCAGCCATCATACCCTTTCCGTTTCCCCGCAGACCGGCCGCCGGCGACGCCCGCCCCTCGAATCTGATGGCCATGGCGGTGCCACCTAGCCGCTACCGCCGGCTTCGGAAGGCCTCCGACCCCTCCACCTTCACCGCCGCCTCCCCTCCCTCCAAACTGGTACGCCTCCGTCACTCCACTGCTCTTCAATTTCTACATCTTTTCAACTAGTTTTTCACGATTCGTCAGACTAGATCTCCATTGGAGCATTAAGATATTATTATTTTATCAGAATTGTGGATTGATCACACTGAAGACAAATCGGTTTTTATTTTGAATTGCTAGTCCCACCAAGCTTCATTCAGGATTGCTCGTCCCACCAAGCTGTAGTACAAGAAGTTATCTTTTAGCTGCAGGACTGTTACTAGTATCCTATCTCGATTTATTGTTAAAACCAGTCGATTTTAGCTCAGCTTTTATATCTGGTTGGTTTCCTCTACCTTTTTGTAGGTGGAAACAATAATGGAAGTCAGAAATTTTGTAATCTCCGCAATTAATTGTAACTGGCTTACCTGTGCTCTTAAGACTTAGGCCCTGTTTGGATCCACCCAATTAGCTGGTTAGCTGGAATTAGCTGGGTTGGACCAGCGAATTAGATAGTTGCTATTTAGCTAATCAAATGAGTATTAGCTGAGAATTAGCTGGTCCTATTTGATCCACCACAGCTAAAGTTAGCTATCTAGCAATTAGCTGGTTCCAGCTAAGCCTATTACATTCACTGACTACAATTCCTTGTTTCTCATGAAAAACAAAACCAGATGTGCTTTGCCAAGAAACACACAAGCTGTGAAGACAGGATCAGCAGCTTACCTGATGAGATACTCATCACAATCCTTGACAAGCTAGACACACGCTCAATAGTAGCAACCATCATCCTTTCTAGGCGATGGCGTGATCTTCCTCGGAGCTTGACCACGTCCTACAACCTTGCTGTCAATGACATGCTCCCTCCACGCTACCACCGGCTGAAACGTATCAACATGGAGGCCAAGGCAGGTTACCAGGCAGCGAAGAACGCAGAGAAGCTGACTTGTATGTATGCTGTCATGGCTCAGCATGATCGCTGGATGGCCAAGATCAGGCCACGCACCGCGATCCTGAAACGCTATGAGCGTCGGGCCATGCGGCGCTATGTCAAGCAGGTGAACTCTTTTCTCCTGGCCCCAACAGATGTGCGTCAACATCGGCCTGTCCAGAAGCTGAGGCTCCAAACTGTTGGGAGAGGTTGGACCCATACCATTGACAAATGGATCGCCACAGCCATTGGCAAATGGGGCGTGGAGGATTTTGAGCTTGCTGTTGAGGATGGTTACCATAGTTATGACCTCAGGAAGCTGGATCGGTACCAGAATGTGCGGCTGGAACGGCTTGCGCTGTACAATTGTGAACCTGTTTGTGCATGGAACTGCTTCGTGGTGCAGAGGCTCACGAAGCTTGAGTTGTGTGGGTGTTTGTGTTCTGGGTTGATCATTCCGATTCTGACAAACTGTAGAAATCTAACGGATTTCAGAATCAGATGTTCTAGATCTTTCCGACCTGCTTTTTCTCTTGATGTCCCAACATCTAAGATAAAGAATCTGCAAGTGGACAGGTGTGAGTTTGGAAAGATCTATCTGATCTCGCTGGCCTGCCTAGAAACTTTTGCTTGCCGAGGTCACACGACCAAACTGTACTATGGTGAGGTGCCTCGACTCAGGCATATCAGCTTGGACTACTCACAGACTGAAGGCGATGAGATGAATGATGATTCTACTGTCGACACGGCATATCCATCGTCATATCCACCGAGCAAGTTCTTCAAAAGGATACCTCCACTGCTAGATAGCCTTGTCCTGCAGTTCAAAGGGCCCCAGGTGAGTAATCACCCCATCTCTGAAAAAAATTAATTCGTGGGTAAAATTACATTGCCATGTAAGTCCTTCATGCTTGTAGATGTGGATTCAACCACTTGCCATTCCTAGCTCGTTCGGCCAGCTGAAGAAGATGTTCATTGCAAATCTGCAAGTGAACTGGGATGTACATTGGATCCTCCTCCTACTCGACGCAGCACCTGTCTTGGAGTCATTCCAAGTTCATGTATGTCTTTTAAATCATATACCTTAATGTTCTTGTTTGTGTACATATGCGCTTTACTTCTGAAATAACCCATTGTGCTGAAATCTGAATGCAGATTGACAACAGCGGAGAAGAGCGAAGCAGAGGTGGTGTTTGTGCCGGTCTTGACGTTGCCGCGCAACAGCAACATCAGTTCTGTCGCCTGAAGGAGCTTGCTGTGGCCGGGTTCGAAGGATTGGGTTGGCAGACTGGATTTGTGAGGCTGATCATGAATAGTTCGCCGTTGCTGAGGTGTGTTCACCTGCTCGACGGCGAGGTCAGGTATGAAGACGAGCAGGACCTTGGGGTTCTGAAGGTCGTCCCGCGGCGTAGAGAGTGGCACGAATGTGAGCGAGCTGAGGTGCTGGATGACCTCACTGCTGGGTTTAGCTGGCCTCCTCAAATAGTTCTGGAATAAGCTATGGAGCTCCTTTTTGTTTTTTTGCATTGTAATCGTATCACGCTAAGTTAAATTGATCGGGCTTATAATATGCTTTAAATACTTTTCTTGATGACATAAACGATGTACTAGCTGCCTGTTCAAGTGCTATGGTTTCACGAACCAATGTGGCTTTGATTTGACTGTTAGATGAAAATATATTTCCCTGTTCTTTTTAGCTTCCCGATTTTGCAGTTACATAATAGAAGGCTTCAACTTGTTGCTTACCACGTACATGTATTGTAAACATATGGAAAGAAATGACCTTTGCTAATTAGAATGCTTTCCAAAGACAAACTCCAATTTCAAAATAACTTCATGAGTATAATAGGTGGAAATGCATGTACAAAAAAGAGATGGCAAGCTGTTTTACTTATTTATATCTAAATAAAGAGAATTAGATTTAAAAACACTTCTCACCAAAAAAACCCACATCCACCTCGCATAGGACCCACCTGTCGAAAAAATTAGTTGATGAATGGTCAAAAAAGAGGGGGGCATTCCTATGTTGGTTTCCCCCCTCTGAACCCAAAACTTTTTTTAACCCAAAAAGGGCCCACCTAAATATACCCATATTTGTACCCACGTCTATACACAATTATCCCGTATTGCTAAAAGACAATAAATTAGAGAGTTTTCTCCATATAAATAAATACCAACTATCATGAGTTTTGAGAATACCTAAAGCTCTCCATACATGAGAGAGCGAATATAAAATATTTTTAAACGCGCTTTGCACTAAAGTGAAGTGATATTGTTTTAGTATCTATATGTCATCAATAAATGTGCGTACCGCACGTGCGTTATTGCTAGTTTATATTAAAAGTCATTTGATAGTTAGAATACGCATTCCTACCCAACTTGTGCAATATTAATAGTTTTTCCTCGAGTAGGCTTTCTGACTGCTGAAACAGATGCACATCACAGTACGAAGGACGTAAGACAAAGCTCACCTCCCTAATCTCGACCCTTTGCCAACAGGGTTCTCATTTAACCAAAATTCTTTCAATCTTTCACACTTCCCTAATTCTCGCATAATTTTCTCTGAATCTTGCTGCTTATTCCCCATAGGTTAAGAGCTATCGGTTCTAGTGACATGCAAAAGAAAGAAAAAAGGATCACAAATCCAACAAACATAAACTATAAATTAAAGTACCCAAAACATTTCATCTCACAACTTTCGTAGCACCTTAATATTAGACCAGCGGTAAACGCTCAACATCAGTGCCGCCATAATTTCAGCGTTAAGTAACTACAAATCATCAATATGTAAGCATACAGCCTCCGCTTGATGTACCAAATTGCAACCCAATGCCATCACAAAAACAGTTAAAAGCAGAGTGGGCCTAAAAAATAGAGAAAAGTCTAATTTACACCCTCCAACAATCATAGTAGTCTGATTTGCAACCCTCTATTATAAAACCGGACTACTAATTAAGACCTTTGGGTGGTTTCAATAGTGGTTTTCGATTTTCTAGATTTTTTAATAGTTGAATCTTAAAAAAACCAAACTAATTTAAATCCAAAATGGTCAAATTGGCACTCAAAAATTTCAAAAAATGTAACTTATATGTTGGTGCTCTATCACAAAACTATAATTTAATTAAATAATAAGGTTGACTAGAAGCAGTAAAAAAAACAAGGAACCAAAATAAATAAGATCCAAATAACTCCAAATAGAGCACCAACATATAGGAGGGTTGAAACAGAGCATGGTACTGGTTCATATTTTTTTAATTTTAATTGAATTATTCATGATTCTTTTAACATTAAACCATTTTAAAAAAAATCAAAAACCACATCTAAAACCACCCAAAGGTTCAATTTGCACGGTTTTGAGGGTTGAAAATCATTCTTATGTGATGATTGGAGGTTGTAAAATAAACTTTTCTCTAAAAACATATCATTGAGCAACTAAAAAGGTAGAACATTCCATTCCTAAAGCATGAAAGGGCACAAGGCAAACAAAGGTAACCTTGAACCTAGACATCAGGTCTATGCTATTGCTTACTCCCCTAATCTCATCGACACGCTTATAGAAGATTAAGCCACTCTATCCTAATATAGAGCGTTGAACCCGCAAGCAATTTATAGAACTGGTCATCATTGTGCACTACAGTAAAATACCAATCAGGTACTGTTCGTTCAAGACTCTATACTGTAGCACTCGATCTAGATCGTTGACTGCGAAATCGGATGGCCGAAAAGATGTGCAGTGCTAACTTGCAGTGGCTGAAGCCACTGCATTTGATCTCGGTCCTAGATCAATCAGCTGGATGCTTGCACTTGTCTCTTGTTGTGGTTCAATAATTCCTAGAGTAGGGCATTACCACCATGTATACTACTTGCATTCTATTTTTATTTGCCTATCAAGCATCAGTTTTGCCACCATCTATGACACTACTATGCGTCTATGCCTGCTACTTGAATTTCTGAAACAGATAGAATGGGCCCTTATCCTTTATTGAGCCATCTCCAGTACAGCATGCATGGTTTATGTACTGGTTTATCTTACAGTGTCAAGTTATAGAGGAATTGGTGTTTCTCATCTATTCGATCTGTTGATACCATCTTTTCTTTCCATTCACAGTGTTCTATCAATAGAAAGAAAAGAAAAGGCAACCGAGGATACAGATTTCTAGCCTTCAGCATCGAATCCAATTAAGAATGTTTGAGAAAAGATAGGAGTTTGGTCAGAAATTCAGAGTGGTGGCTTTGGACCGCCTGGTTTCTTGGTGCTCTTCCACCCGATATAGGAGGCCTCTCACATTTGCATTTCAAGAATCACCTCCAAGAGAAAAGGCAATGCACGTCATTGCAGTGAAAAACATTTATGAACCTTTCCGAGCATTGTATGTATTTTTAGTGTGTGCATCTTCAAGGATTATGCATGCCTACAAAATTGATTTGGGTATTCACGATTCTAAATTTTTTAGTGTCCACACAGATGTTGATGTTATCTTTATCCAAGCCAAAATAAGTGCTTCTTGGGTCAATCATATGCTTCAACAATTGTTACAAAACTTATGCAGTTATCCTATGATGTTTGTTGAACTTACTTCATCTCTAGTGAAGATGTTATTTTAGTTTCTATAAATATCGGTTAATTATAATGTGTGGGATGCTAAATTGTTGGTTATTGAATCCAATTTTTTACTTCTTGGAATTTTCAAAAAATGCCATTGCCACATTTATATCTTTGCTATAAATATAAAACTGTTATCTGCCATATTTTTCCCCGTGCCACATTGATCTCCAACAGCTCAGATGGTGAAATGACATATAGCCATAGCCATATAGTAGTGAAGTCAGTTTGCTAGCTACAACATCCGTTCCAAATTATAATTCGTTTGATTTTTTTTTACATGTTTGACTGCTCGTCTTATTTAAAAATTATCATACTTTTTATGGTGGCTTACTTTATTAAGATGCATTACAGAGTAGATAGCTTTTTTCTCTGCGATGTGTAAGCAAATAACAAATTGCCATTGTTGATACATAATGGACTATTAACCAATAGATAGCTATTTTCTGCCATGTTAGACAAATTGTTAGTGCTGGCACTTTATAACTGGTTAAACTGTCATTGTTAAATACGCTCTTTTATATATCAATCTAGTTGAAGAACGTGTTCATCCTTCAGCAGAAAAGCTAGTCAATAGAACAGCCCAAGCTTGTTGCATGATGCTCACGCTATACACACAAAAGGGCGTACCCAGTGCGAAAGCTCCCACACAAGGTGGGGTCTGGGGAAGGGATTTCCTAGACAGCCATACCCTTACAAAATTCTTTTAAAATTCCGCAAAGAGGCTCACGCTATATTCCGAGAAAATAAACTGCTTTTGAAATTTCACATTTTATGATTTCTCAGAGGAATGTGTTCTAATTTGGCACAATATTAGGCGTACAAAACTACCAAGGCATGCAGATAATCCAACCTTGCAGTCCGATATGGAGCTAGCAAGACTCGAGCAGTCCAAACTCCAAAGGGCGCTGGATATGTATGGAACATGACATTTTAGAAGTTTCAGGACAAGAGCGCTAGGTCAGATAGAAACATTACAGTTGCAGGACAGTTCATCGCTACAGCCAACAATCCTGTCATAGGTACAATTCTCACAGCCACGCATTAGATTCGTATGTCAAGCACCCTAGCTTTAGTCGCCACCAACTTGACGTTTCCAGGAGTCCTCCACGATGAGCTCATCAACACCCCAGTCCTCGTAACTGTACCAAAACAATGTAAATAACAATTGAACTACATTGAGTTTTTATATACTTCTCTAAATAACATAGCATAAGTGCATAACATAGCATACCTTCCATCGGGTAAATACCGCCTGATTGTGAATGGAATCTTGCGTGCTCTCAGTTCTTTCATGGCAATCTAAAGTTGCACAAGCAAGAATATATCAATTCATCAAATAGCAAAATATGGCTAGACACAACGAATCAATTCCATAGGGCAAACAAAAAAGAAATGGACCTTCTCTTTATTAAAGAGCATATTGCGAATGCTAATCGAGATAGAAACTGTCATAATTTTGTTTTGCCAAAGTCTTGGAGCTTAAAATATCTGTTCGTTGATTACAGCTTTTAATAATCCATGGTATAAAACCAGACAAAATCTGCTTCAGTGTACCCAGTTTTGCTGTAGAGGATTAATTATATATGTGACTAAACCTCTGCTTGAAGAATATATGGCACCAAAGTCCAAAGGAAGGTTCTCGCCTTTCAGGGTAAGACTAAAAAGGCAACAAACTTTTTCAAAAGTCATCAATTGACGGATGACAGAAGTAAACCTCATATATGGGTACATCCCTAGTTTGAGGAATGCTTCTCACTCCCAAATTTTCATTTGGTTTCAGGCTTTGAGCAATGGAATATGTTATCCATCACCATCCCATCCCTCACAAGCACATGGATAGCTTAACACTAATAAGGAATGAGTTCATTCCACTAAAATTGATTCACCCTCAATTCGCTAGTTCTACATGGCTCCCTAATCAGGGTTGTGACAGGATGACCCTGTAATGGACCATTCCATTCTAGATAGGTGATTCCTCAAGCAAAATAACCTATAAATGTACATCTGAAATTGTCATATTTTACTGAGCAATGTTTGCAACCATAATATCCAAGATATAACCAAGCCAAGAATGTGGTTTTTTTAATAAAAGACAAGAATGTGAATAGTACCTCTAAACACTTACAATGTTATGTCGTATCAGAAATAAAAATACCTATTTAGACCCTTGTGGAGTTACCGAGCCGCAATACAGAAATAAATGCTCAACGGTCGCACCACGGGCGTCGTCTAC
>OAMR01000638.1:487294-497622 GCA_900205405.1 Echinochloa crus-galli | reverse complement strand
TTTAGATAGAAAAATTCTCAAATTATATATACAAACAACTGGATCTTCAAAATTTTGAAAACATAAACAAATGGGTTGGTCATTTCTGAAAACTAGGTAAGATGTGCATCCATAAAGCTCCCAAATTTGAATAGTGCATAGCCCGCAAAAAAAAGGGTGCATACAAGTAACCCAAAGAAAGATGGACAGTGCAATGCTGAATTTTGAACACTTTCAGATTCCTATGTCCAGAATTTTCCATGTCAATTTTTTTAACACAGCTTATATATATTTAGACAACTACGATCATAGTGTCAGAACCATGGAAAACTGAGGAAGCAGCAGGACTGCCTATAGCTATAACAAGGTATCATGTCCCATGCAGGCACAAAGGTACATCCCATAACTTAGGAAGTTATGAGAATTGAGAAAGGCAACAGAGAAAATGAACAAATTGACAATCTACACTAAATCTAAACATACTAATGCCTACCAAGTGAAGACAAATGGAACTACGGATGTATTATGGCAAAGGACCTGTCCAATGTGGAAGCCATAACCTTTTCCAAATTTGAGCAATATCCAACTACAATTTCAAATTTGCTGAAAAGCAAACTCCAGGGTACGAAATGATTATTCATAATATGGATAAATATAATTAGGCCTCAAGTAACAAGAAACTTTTACATGATGTGAGAAATATTCTAAAATCACAATCATTTAAACACTATTATTGGTGATTTCAAACCATCTAGAGCCAATCATAAATATCCACAGAAGGGGAATGATAACACGACGGTATCGCTGAAACTTTCAAGATGATGAAAAACTTACTGCGTCCTCAGCTGAAAGAATGTGTTCGACAGGAGGATTGGTACCACACTCAGTCATCACTCCGCCCACAGGTGCTGCAATGCCAGCAACTAGCTTGTCTTGATCACCCATTGTCCGGAATTTGAATTTAGAAAGGTTGTTTATGTCTTCTTCGGATGCTCCCTCCTGCTGAAATTCAGTCCCAATTGCAAGGCAGCACGAATTTACCTCAAGAGGATCAGTTTCCCCTTCAAGCTCGACCATAACTGGAGCATTCATGCTGTAAAGTAATTCACAATGTCAACTTAAATTCACCGGAAGAATTTATACAATGGTATTACACGCAGAAATAGAAACATACCTAATCTGTAAAGCACGTGTACCAAGAATGCGTGCACGCTCATACTTTGTCATATACTTGGATGTTTTGCGCTCGCGTGCCTTCTTTTCCTGTTCCTTGTCTTCAGCTTCTGCCCCTACCACATCATCAGGGGCGTCCTCGTTGTTATTCTCAAGCTCCTCCTCAGCCCCCTCCTGTTAATTAAACCACCTCAATCAGAACTGTTCCCTCCAATAAAAAACACAAGATAAATGTGAGCACTGAACAGAAACAGGCAAGCACCTCAATCTCTGGTTCTGGGGGCTCATCCTCGTACCTGAAACAAACAGATTCAGATTATATAACATCTACATTTGCAAGGTAAAATCGATGTTTGGGACTTGGGTATAATAAGAAATCACATCAGCCAGCAACTTGCAAAAGAATAGTCTCACAACGAATAAATTCCATAGGGCAAACGAAAAAGAAATGGACCTTCTCTTTATTAAAGAGCATATTGCGAATGATAATTGAGATAGAAACTGTCATAATTTTGTTAGACAAAATCTGCTTCAGTGTACCCAGTTTTGCTGTAGAGGATTAATTACATATGTGACTAAACCTCTGCTTGAAGAATATATGGCACCAAATGAAGGTTCTTGCCTTTCAGGGTATGACTAAAAAGGCAACAAACTTTTTCAAAAGACATTAATTGACTGATGATAGAAGTAAACCTCATATATGGGTACATCCCTAGTTTGAGGAATGCTTCTCACTCCCAAATTTTCATTTGGTTTCAGGCTTTGAGCAATGGAATATGTTATCCATCACCATCCCATCCCTCACAAGCACATGGATAGCTTAACACTAATAAGGAATGAGTTCATTCCACTAAAATTGATTCACCCTCAATTCGCTAGTTCTACACGGCTCCCTAATCAGGGCTGTGACAGGATGACCCTGTAATGGACCATTCCATTCTAGATAGGTGATTCCTCAAGCAAAATAACCTATAAATGTACATCTGAAATTGTCATATTTTACTGAGCAATGTTTGCAACCATAATATCCAAGATATAACCAAGCCAAGAATGTGGTTTTTTATAAAAGACAAGAATGTGAATAGTACCTCTAAACACTTACAATGTTATGTCGTATCAGAAATTAAAATACCTATTTAGACCCTTGTGGAGTTACCGAGCCGCAATACAGAAATAAATGCTCAAGTAGAGTAGTAGACAGAATATGAAAATAATTTATCCTTTCCTTTCTAGCTGCTTAAGAAAATGCTTCCAAAAAAGAAGAAACAGTATAGCTAGAAGCCATTTTTCTTTTGGAGCATATTAGCATGTATGGAATATTCACTGTGTTCATTCCTCAGTATTTGACCTATAGGTGAACAATTTGATTAGGTTGCAAACTAGCAATTGGAATAATGAGATTTTAAAAAATAAATTCAACACTACAAAATGGCATTGGCAAGATGAAAATCAGCATCGGTACAATATCATAGCCGTTAAATAGAGTAACTCCCATTCAACCAACATGCCTATGTGAATTACTGAGTTAGTCTCATCATGAAACACTATTGAGTTAGTTCCATCATGAAACACTACTGAGTTAGTTCAATCACTTTCATTTGTTGGCAGTTGGATCCGATCCAACTTTCTGTTACCACTTCAGAAATATGCAAAGCATGAAAGCAATGAAATCATGGAGATTTTAACTTCTTTCCAGTTTCTGGAGTATTGTCCTAAAACAGAAAAACGGTAAAGTAACACTTCCACCTACCATATGCGTGCACAGGTTACAAGCTAAATTAATTTCTGATATACGACAAATCCGTAGGTCTCTAATAACCGACTCGTCCCAAGTTAGTTTGGGTCGCCCTCTACCTCTCTTAACATTATTGGCCCGCTGTAGAACCCCACTACGCACCGGCGCCTCAGGAGGCCTCCGTTGGACATGTCCGAACCATCTCAACCGATGTTGCGTCAATTTCTCCTCAATTGGTGCCACTCCGACTCTATCTCGAATATCTTCATTCTGTATCCTATCCCTTCTTGTGTGACCACAAAACCAACGCAACATACGCATCTCTGCTACACTCAGTTGTTGTATATGTCGCCTTTTAGTAGGCCAACATTCAGCACCGTATAGCATCGCCGGGCAGTTGGATCCGAGTTAGATTCAGAAAAAAGGACAAACTATGGACACAGAGAATTTTCTTTACACGCTCGAGTTTCAAAAGATCCAAGCATCAAACCTTCCATTCAACAACTAAAATGTTGATTACGAAAAAGAAAATGTTTGAAGGATGTGATTTTCAACCAAAGAAAGATATTTGTGGTATATGGGTATTAATAGCCAAAACAACTGCAGAAGAACATTAGTCTAGTGGTCCAGTCCCAATTGCAAGGCAGCACGAATTTACCTCAAGAGGATCAGTTTCCCCTTCAAGCTCAACCATAACTGGAGCATTCATGCTGTAAAGTAATTCACAATGTCAACTTAAATTCACCGGAAGAATTTATACAATGGTATTACACGCAGAAATAGAAACATACCTAATCTGTAAAGCACGTGTACCAAGAATGCGTGCACGCTCATACTTTGTCATATACTTGGATGTTTTGCGCTCGCGTGCCTTCTTTTCCTGTTCCTTGTCTTCAGCTTCTGCCCCTACCACATCATCAGGGGCGTCCTCGTTGTTATTCTCAAGCTCCTCCTCAGCCCCCTCCTGTTAATTAAACCACCTCAATCAGAACTGTTCCCTCCAAAAAAAACACAGGATAAATGTGAGCACTGAACAGAAACAGGCATGCACCTCAATCTCTGGTTCTGGGGGCTCATCCTCATACCTGAAACAAACAGGTTCAGATTATATAACATCTACAGTTGCAAAGCAAAATCGATGTTTGGGACTTGGGTATAATAAGAAATCACATCAGCCAGCAACTTGCAAAAGAATAGTCTGAAATTGGTCTGTCTAATATATCTATAGCCCTCACCATGATCCATATATCCTTTGATCATGTAATCAAAAATCGCCCACGCCAGAACACTCAGCATGTATGAAAGTTCCCCTTATTTTGTACAACAACATGATAAGCTTAAATCACAATTGCGTACTAATTATACAGGACTTATCAACCAGTTGTAACAAGCAAATATGTTTAACAGTAAACTAATAAGCCTATACCATGACACACACTAATCCCAGAAAGGATTCTGGAGTAAGACCAAGCATCACCAAGGCACACACATGCTTCAGACAACTTGTGAGCAACCTAAACTTTATAATAAGATAGGCACCAAGCCACAAGATTCCCTCAGAGCTCAGGCCAACATCCTATAAGATTAAACAGTAATTCAAGATATTTCATGAAAATAAGATCTGCCTTGTTACACGATTAGTTTGAGTAATTAACATGTATGATGCAATAAACAAGTGGAAGAACTTAAACAGGCTCCGAAATTTCTTTGCAGCCCAAAGATACACCCGACTGCCCAAACACACTCAGTTCCATTCTTTGGATTAACAAGAGAGCAGCTCCATTCATTCGAGCTATCAGTCAAGCACCTTAAATCAATTCCAAATCGAGGATTGAATAAAGAATCAGAATAAATGAATTGATCATTCAACCGGCATCATAACATGGCCTAACTAAGGAACTCAACTCACATATCCTTCCATATACAACACACAAAAAAAACTTCCAGATAAGATATACAAAGAAGTCTACAGCCATCTATTTCATCGCAGACCAACCACCAATTTCAGAAAAACCATCTATTTCAGTTTTTTTGCGCCTTTGCCGTACGGCGTAATACGATGAAATCCCCCCGCTATACTTCCACGGAACGAACCAAACCATTGAGAACCGTATTTATTGGTACCCGCAGGATATATCATAATTCCTTAATCCCAAATTCCCAATCCCTTAACAACGCCGCAACCCTAGCTTCCTCCGCTCATACAACACGCGTAGAAGGCACGGTGGAAAAAGGGAAGGGGCAAAGTGAGAAATAGAAGCGAACCCCATGTCCATGTCGTTGTAGTCGTCGTCCGCCATGGCGCCGCCGCTCGCCGGTGTCGCCTGCCCTAGGGATTGTGTAGCTCGAGCTGGGGGCGGCGGAGGCCAAAGGGGGAGGGAGGAGAGTGCGGTTTGGTTGGGGTGAGGGCGTGAGGCCGCTTGTCGTATTTGTGGTGTGGCTGTCTGACGGCTGCGATCCGATCGCTTGCTGCCGAGCACGAATCTCCGAGTCGGAGGCAGACTCGGTCGGTTCGGAGACTATGGTCGGTAACTTTTTCTAAAACGAATTTTCTTTCTTATGGTTAAATGGGCCGTTTTATATTTTATTTTCAATCTTAAGATTCTTGAAATAGGAGCGTAGTGGAATCTGAAAATTGACGGCATGTTCGGCCGACTGATGGATGATGCTAATTTTTTATAAAAAAAAAATACTGCTGATTGATAGGTGATGCTGGTTTTTCTAAGAGAAAAAACCGTCGTTGGTGACGGGTAAGCCAAATGACCGTCGCCTGAATTGAGCCCATTAAGCCCAATGGGGGCGTGTGGGTGAGCCGCCAGCACTGCCTAGTGGCCGGCCATCCAGCGCTCACACGCAGCAGCAACAGCACTACAGCAGGCGTGCATGCCCGTCCAGCAGATCGATGGCAAGCATGTCGATCGTTTGTAGCACTTTCTCATTTTTATATCATCACTAGCTGACGCGATTTCGATGGCTGAGTTGGGGCAAATTAAATCGCAATGAATTATGAATCAACATACACTAAACGGCCAACATCAAATCACTAGAACATCCTGTCTATTCTCCAAGAATTTTTTTAAAAAAAAAAATCAGTGCTCCAAAGTCCAAACTTTATTTTTCTATTGTGTACACATAACAACTCCGTCGAGATCATCAGCAGATTACTCTTGATGAGGATTAATTACCCTTGCACGTACGGCCGACCATGGCTGCGAGAGGTCAAGGAGGGCTGCCAAAACAATTAGCGCAAATCAGATTTACGAGCGCCATGATGAGTTTGCGATCGAGTGGCCAGTCTTTGATTGATTGAAGAGACAAGTGCGTCGTCGTCGGTGTACCTTGTGCAGTACGTGAGAGCGCCGCCGACGGCGCGCGGCGGCAGGACGCCGCAGAGGACCGGCAGCAGCGCGATGGCGGACGCGTTGGAGCTGTACCGCCGCACCAGCGCCGCCATGCACCCGCACACCGACCGCCAGTTGTCCGCGGAGTCCGCCGCCACGGCGTACAGCTCCGCCACGCCCCCGCAGCACGCCGCGCCGGGCGCCGGCTCCGACGGCGACGGCGACGCCTCGCCGCGCCGGACGAAGGCCTTGCAGCCCGCCAGCAGCGACGTCACCGTGCCGCAGTCCAGCTGCGAGGCGGCGGAGGAGGAGGAGGACAGGGCGTCGGCGTGCGGAGCCACGGCCGTCGCGGCGCAGCAGCGTGATGAGGACAGGGCCGCGACGAACACGGCGGCCACGGCCATGGCGGCGCCGACTGCAAGAGATGACCACCCCGCGGCCGCCATGCCAGGCCTTATAGAGCGTCAAGGACTTGGGGTAGGTGGAAGTGGAGGTTTTGGCTGAACTCTCGGCCGGTATGCTTTCTCGTTCGACGACTTCCATGTGCGCGTTGTATGGCCGTGTGTGTGGTGTGTGTAGCCGTATACGTGCTGACACGCACGCGGGCACGATGAGCCAACGGCTTCGCGGCACGGGACGGGAGGGGGACGCGCTCTCCACAGCCTCGAGCTCACCACACACACCTAGGCTGATATGTAGTAGCAGGCTAGCAGCTAAAGCTGGCTGCTTTCCAATACAAACTTAAATTTTGGTTTTCTAGTTCTAGATGCCAACGTTCAATCTTGTTACCACTTGTTACACACTTTTATACCGACTCGAATTTCCCTTCTCACGAAATACAAATGTAAAAAAGACGATACCGTCATTGTTGTAATTGGACAATTTCTTATGTTGTGCATGCAAAAATGTGTTTGCAGTCTGAAGTGAACACATAATATTTGCACATCTGCATAAATAAACCCATTCTCGCATCAGATGCATGTGCATAGGTGATCTATGATCAAACACCATAGTATCCCCAAAGCATTTACACCAAGCAATTGTATACTAACCTCCAATTCATAAATCATTTTACAAATGACTGACTGCGTCCCAGATCCAACATGGCCACGCACAAATAAATCTACGATGCAATAAGGTCGAGCAGAACGAGGATGTACAATAGCTGAAGAAACTGCTAGAAAAATATTCACGAGAACCTTCGTCACAACCATCTGTGCATCACCAACTTGCAACTACAGGACCGATAATCACAACTCTGTTTGCAAATGCCGTAGAACTGAAGAGCACCACAGCTGAGACAATGTTGAGAATCTCTGGCAAGATTCTCGTCTTGTAATATCTAGACCTCTTCTCTGCCAAGGTCACTCTTGACAATGTTGTACTTGCACAGTGGGCATGTCGCGTTTATGTGAAGCCACTTGTCTATGCAGCTGCAGTGAAAATGGTGGTTGCAAGGAAGCTCCCGCAGTTCCGCACCATCTTCATAGGGACACAAGCAGATACAGCATTCCTGCATTTAAAATGGGACAATCAGATAGTCTGATTGAATAGCATTTTCTGACTACAGTATAACCCAAACCTTCAATGCTACTATAGTAGTAATGTATTAATCTTTATTAGCAAGTGAATAAAGCTTGAGCACATAATACACTTTCTGTGAAGAAGACAACGAAGGGTTGTCCACACTTAAGACTCCAAACTTTCATTGCTTACAACAAAACACTTTAATTGCTTACAACAAAACATAGGGTTTGTCTGTTACGCCCAATTCTGTTAGATTTGCGTAGGAAAAAAACTAATAGTAATTAGTTGAGCTCTTGAGCCAGCTAGTCAGGTAGATAAACTAGCACTTTAACTTCCAGGTACATATTATAAATTTGCCTATATAATATTGAGTACCCTTGCAGCAGAATTGAATTGAGATACCCTAATATAAAAATGGTATGTTGCAAAGGTACATGATGAAGCTGTGTGATTTTGGACCTACTGTCATTTACTCATTTTTCTTACTTTGTGCATACATACAACTGAAATTATGGAGCATTACATTACAGTCCATCCTAAACTAATTCACAGTCAGGATTCCAAAATCTCAGTATTTTGAAAGGTAATCACTGTCAGGATTTCCAAAATCTCAGTATTTTGAAAGGTTATAGCCAGGTAAAGCATTTTAGAAAAAAATCAAAGAGCAGTAACTCAAATCCTTCTTAAATATGGAAACATCTCATCTGAAAATCGGTACAGGTTACTTCTATTTAATACAAAAAAATTGTACAATTTGAAACTAAGCTGGATTTTCTAAATGTAAAAATTATACCAATGTACCAACCTTGCTTTACAACTTGAAATTTGGACTCAAATTGCAGATATAGAAGTTATATTTAGATAGAAAAGGCGGTCTTTCCCCAGCCGGCCGAGTTTTTTTATATTTAGATAGAAAAATTCTCAAATTATTTGCGCTAAACTCTGAACCTTTAAATACCATTATATATACAAACAACTGGATCTTCAAATTTTTGAAAACGTAAACAAATGGGTTGGTCATTTCTGAAAACTAGGTAATATGTGCATCCATAAAGCTCCCAAGTTTGAATAGTGCATAGCCCGCAAAAAAAAAGGTGCATACAAGTAACCCAAAGAAAGATGGACAGTGCAATGCTGAATTTTGAACCCTTCCAGATTCCTATGTCCAGAATTGTCCATGTCAATTTTTTTAACACAGAGCTTATATATATAAATATATTTAGACAACTACGATCCTAGTGTCAGAACCATGGCTATAACAATTTTTTTAACACAGAAGCAGTAGGACTGCCTATAGCTATAACAAGGTATCATGTCCCATGCAGGCACAAAGGTACATCCCATAACTTAGGAAGTTATGAGAATTGAGAAAGGCAACAGAGAAAATGAACAAATTGACAATCTACACCAAATCTAAACATACTAATGCCTATCAAGCGAAGACAAATGGAACTATGGACGTATTATGGCAAAGGAAGGGGAACAGCTTCCAAGGACCTGTCCAATGTGGAAGCCATAACCTTTTACAAATTTGAGCAATATCCAACTACAATTTCAAATTTGCTGAAAAGCAAACTCCAGGGTAGGAAATGATTATTCATAATGTGGATAAATATAATTAGGCCTCAAGTAACAAAAAACTTTTACATGATGTGAGAAATATTCTAAAATCGCAATCATTTAAACACTATTATTGGTGATTTCAAACCATCTAGAGCCAGCCAATCATAAATATCAACACAAGGGGAATGATAACACGATGGTATCGCTGAAACTTTCAAGATGATGAAAAACTTACTGCATCCTCAGCTGAAAGAATGTGTTCGACAGGAGGATTGGTACCACATTCAGTCATCACTCCGCCCACAGGTGCTGCAATGCCAGCAACTAGCTTGTCTTGATCACCCATCGTCCGGAATTTGAATTTAGAAAGGTTGTTTATGTCTTCTTCGGATGCTCCCTCCTGCTGAAATTAAAACAAGTAAATAGTCTCAGAACAAACAATAACAAACAGTGTGCTTGATTTTCATTGGATTTGTGTAGGGCAGAGAGAAGAATAGAGCTAGTTCCTTTCTGCCATGGCAAAGAGGCAAAGCTACAGTGAAAAGGTTCAAAGACGGGTGTTTATATCATCTATATAGGGTATTAGCCATTGCATTTGAGTGAAAAGTTTGAGAAACCATATTGGCATATTTAGAGAGGATCGTGGTGATAACAGGAACTGGCATACCTGATCAGTTACAGCATATAAGATCGCAATAATGCATGGCAGACAGCAACAAACAGCAATTCCAATCACACAAGCCAAGGCAACGCAGAAGACCACAAAGAAAACATCAAATGCCAGAAAAACAATTGATAGCCTGTAAAAGAAGAGAAAGAAGATAGCCATCTCAGAGAAAAGATACATGGACCAACAGAAGACCACTGATTTTTTTTTTCTTATTCGCACATCAAGGTTAAAAAGAGACATACCAGTAAAGCTGAGGAGCATCATGTGATAAAGCTTGACCACCTGTAGACACCCAATAGAACCCAACGATCCACCATATGAACGAAAACATCGTGTTTGC